>VSMD01092041.1:0-26176 GCA_008750895.1 Mirza zaza | reverse complement strand
TAGGGCCCCAAAAGGGAAGGTCCCGTTCCCTGGAGGTGCCTCTGGCTGGTGGCTATATTGTCTCTCTGTCTCTCTGGGTAGCCGCGCGTAGGGTCGGGGGAGGGGAGGAGGAGGCAATATGGCGTCTGCCGTGCGGCTCGGGTCTGTGCACACGGAGGTGCCCGATGGAGTTGGGAGCCTGGTGCCGCGTCCGCTACTGGCTTACCGCTCACTGGCGGCGGTTGTCGCTGGGCTGGTGTCCGCAGGTCCCTCCGCTCGCTGGGGAGCCACCAGCAGTCCGGGATGCAGGGGAGGGGAAACGGCAGATCCACCTACCCTTCCCGCTGGTCTCCGGGCTGCTCCGGGGGTCCCAGCCTCCAGTTCTCCTCCGCGACCTCCTCCCGTGGAGTCTCCCGTGGTCTCAGGTACTCCTCCTGCCGACCCTCATCCGATGTAGGCTCGTCTTCTTGCTTCTTTCTTCTAATTTCTGCTAGAATCTGTCTTTTCTTCAGAGACAGTCTGTCTGGCGGTGTTTCTCATCCGCCATCTTCTCTCTTCCGCACCTGCTCCACTTTCTGAAGACTGCCTAATCACATCTTCTAGCTCTTCTTAAATTTGTCATTTCTTCTATTTTTGATATGGTTCAGATGTTTGTCTCCTCCATATTTCATGTTGAAATTTGATCCCTTGAGTTGGATGTGGGGCCTGGTGGAAGGTGTTTGTGTCATGGGGACAGATCCTCATGAATGGCTTGGTGCTTCCCTGTGATAATGAGTGCATTCTTCCTTTGTTAGTTCATACAAAAGCTGGTTGTTTAGGGGAGACTGGAACCTCCTCTTCTCTCTCCTTCCTTCTCTCACTATGTGACACACCTGCTACTTCTTTGTGGGACCAGCCACAGTCTGGGCAGGAGTTGGGAACTATTATTGAGGGAACAGATGATATGAAAACTGAAGGGCTGGAGCTCCCCAGAGTGGAGAGAGGGGTGGTATGGGTGGGAAGAAGTATGGTGTCTGCTCTCTTGGCTCACAGCTGTGGCCATGGGGGCCGACCCCCACAGTGGCTGGAAGCCCAATCCTTTATGTTCAAGAGGGTCCCAGTTCAATGTCACAGCTGCATTTGGGCTTGTGGGGATGGAAAAGCTCCTGAGCAACCCAGCAGCCCACTGACCAGTGGAGGTGTGTGGGAAGGAGAAATGAAATCCCCATCTACTGTCTTCGCTGGGCTCTAATCTTCTCTAGGACAGATTTTTATTGATAACTTTTTTCCTTCTTGTTCTACTTCATGATTTCCTTCTGTGAAGTCTCCAGAGGCTCTGGCACCTTTGTCCCTAAACTACACCTGAGCTGTTCCCATTGCCCCCTCTCCTTATCTGAAGCACTTCCTTCTCTCTGGAGCAATAAGGCAACCAATGTCTCTTGTCATCCATCTTCTGCAGATCCCCCTAAATTAGTTTTTTAAGTATTAAGAAAGTACCTCATTTTTGAAGATATTTATCTCTGTGGCTCCTCCATCTTGTCATTTTCTTTTTTAATTTATTTTTCAGCATAATATGGGGGTACAAATGTTAAGGTTACATACATTACTATTGCCTTCCCTCCGTCATCGAGTCAGAGCTTCAAGCATGTCCATGCCCCTACAAATGTCAAGGTTACTGTTAAGGTTACGTACATTGCTATTGCCTTCCCTCCCCTCTTGAGTCAGAGCTTCTAGCATGCCATGCCCCAGACAATGCACAATGCACTTATAATGTATATATACATATATAAACCCATCCCCTCCCCCCCAACTGCCCAATACCCGATAAATTTTTTTTAATATAACATTTTGGTTAGATTTTATAACTTTGCCTTTACTTAGCAAAGGTTAGAGGTATGCCCTTCTCCTCCACACTGTTCACGGCATCCCTCAGATGTGGGTCTACTCCCCACCCCCTGAATCCCTGGTGAACACCACCCTCTTTGAGCACCATATTGAAAATCAGTCAGTACCAATGTGACGGCGAGTACATGTGGAGCCCATTTTCCTGATCTTGTGTCGCCTCACTTTGGATAATGGGCTCAGGCTCAATCCGGGATAGTATAAGTGGTGCCAGCTGGCTGCCTCCTCTGGCCAGGCGGTTGGGGCAGCACATGCGTGGATGCGCTCGCTCCCTATTGTATATTTCCGACTCCCCAGATTTCATGGAAGATTTTTCAATTTACCTTTAATTATAGTCTACATTTTCTGTATCACGGTGTCTCTCTGCAGTCTTGCGAAGCTGATCCTGTGTAAGTGCAGATCACTCGAGTGTGGTTGTCCACTTTCTTCACTTCTTACTCTGAGAGCAGAGAGCCAGGAGGTCAGCCCTACTCCGCCATTTTTCTCTCTGGTTCCATCTTGTTATTTTCTTAAGGGAGAATGCTAATTATTTTAGCTTGTGATCAAACTGATATCTTTTATCATTTTAATTTTGTGTCTTTGGACCTTCTCCAGTTTCATTATGTTTGTTTTGAGGTTCATTAACCAGAAAGTCATGTGGTACTTCTGGTGTGAATTCCTTATGAGTTTTTAATAAGGATTGAATTTTGTTTACTGTTTGGCTCAATATATTTCCTGATGATGCCCAGAGCTTTTTGTTTGTTGTAAACTTTCTTCCAAAGTCTACAGAGCAACTGTAATGGTAACTAGGTAGACTTCCAGGACGAAACTGTGATCTATAGTTTTGTCATTTTTACTTAGAATAAAAGTGAACAGGAACTAGAAGGTTCTCTATAAGTAATATAGCACAGTTCCATGTGAGGGAACAAAACCTACAGGGAGGTCAAGTGTCTAGATTGTAAGCTTGCCCAAGAAAGCTGAACTCTTGAATCCTAACCAGAAATTTTCTCATTGCATAATCCTGCCTTAGTAGATATTGTTTAGTCTATCTAAATTTAGGTAAGTCCATGATTTAATAGAATTTGGAGAGTCCTCTGTCCCTTCTTTCCTTCCTGAATATTACCTCCGCTATTTCTGTAATCCCCAATTTCTCCCCCTTGCCTGTATATGCTCCTTGCAATTTCCTTTTACTCCCATATACTATTCCTGTACCTTCCCTCCATTCTTCTCTCTTATGATGTGTGCATTTTGTCCTTTCTGAGAACAAGAGAATTAAAGGCCAGAAGTTTGGTCTGTCTGGTTTGCACTTTTCTTGCACTACTGCCTATACTCCACACAGCAGCTTAAGTGTTCTTTAGAAACACACAAATCAAATCATGTTGTTCCTTAGCCTCATGGCCTCCAGTGGTCTCACATTGGACTCAGAAGTAAATCCAGGTCTGACAGTGCCCTACATTATCTGCTTACCTGTGTGATCCTATCTCCTCTTACATCACTTTGCTACCAAACATACCACCTTCTTGTTCTGGTAACACTCTACACTCATTCTTGCCTTACATCTTCATGCATTCAAGATCCTTTTCCTGGAACACACTGCCATTGTATCTTTGCCTAGCTGGCTCCTTCAGGGATAACCTCAAGGGTTACTTCTTGAGAAATGTCTTCCCATTCAATCCAAAGCAGCATACCCTTGGCTTCAGTCACTTTCCATCATATCATGCCATTTCATTGTCTTCACATTATTTATTATAATCTAAAATCATCTTTAAACTATTTGTATACTTTTTTATTGTCCTGCTCTTTACTTTTTTGGATATTTTTTGTATAGTACATCTTTTCCATCCTTTTACTTTCAACTTATATATGTTGTTGAATTTGAAGTTTCTTATAAAGAGCATGAAGTTGGATTGTGTTTTCTTATTCACTCTGCCAATCTCTGCCTTTGAATTTGTGTATTTATTAATATGGTAGGGCTTAATTTACCATTTTATAATTTATTTTCTGTTTGTTTCCTGGTTATTTTTCTTTTCTTTTCTTTTTGGCCTTCATGTGAGTTACTTGAGCATATTCTAAGATTTCATCTTAACATATGAGATCTGTCCAGAATGGTTTCTGTCCATACATGTCCAGTTACCATCTGTCCATGTATCCAGCCATGTAATATGAAAAATAGAGACATTTATTGAAGAAGATACAAGAACCATTGTACATCAAAGTAGGCACCTTGGGACCTCACAGATTTCTCCCAGTGTCTCTTAACCTAACCCATGCACCTTCAACATTCTCAGGTGTTCTGCTTGTTGTAGACCTTCCAGAAAGCGGATCACTTTAGATAGATTCTTGACCATCTTTGAAACGTTTGTGTCAGACTTTTATTTGTGCTGCACTCACCACATTGTCTCCAAAAGACTTCTGAATCATCTGAATAGTTTCCAAGGAGGAATGTACAAGCTTAACACAAAATTTGATGCAGATTCATTGTTCTACTTGCTCAGTCATTTTGAACGTGAGGCCCACAGAGTGCACGTGCTCACTCAGTGGTGTCTAGCACTGCACTGGTTAGTACAGTGACGCCATCATTGTTTATGCATGCACATTACGGTCCACTCTCCTTGGCTGCCAGATTACATCAACGTTGTGTAAACCATTCTTGTTATATTAACAATGGCTGGATACTTTTCAGATAGGCCCTGTGTATTTAGTGTTTTTGAATGTATGTCTTCATATCATTTTCTTAGCAGTTGCTCTGGATATTATAATACACATACATGACTTACCACACTCTACTGGAATCAGTACTTTACTATTTCAAATGAAGTGTGAAAACTTATTTCCATTCAGGTGTCTTTATTCTCCCAATTTTTAAATATCATTGTCTTGAATATCAGATGGTGTTACAGCTTTTCTTTTAATTTTTACTCATTGTTTAAATCTGGGAAACTCATGAGGGTAGTCTATTGTATTTACCCTTATTTTTGCCCTTTCACTATTTTTTTCTCATTCCTAATGCTTCGAGATTCCTTCTTTTATCATTTCCTTTATGTTTGAAGAACTTCCTTTAACCAATCTTTAAGGATAGATCTGTTGGCAACAAATTGCTTTAGTTTTTCTTCATCTGAGAATGCCATTATTTCCCCTTCATTCCTAAAAGATAGTTTCACCAGTTAGAGAATTATCAGTTGACAATCTTTTCTTTTAGCTGTTGAAAAATGTTATGCCACTTCCTTGCAGCCTTCATTGCTTCAGATAAAAAATTCTGACTATTTAAACTGATGTTTTCCTATAGGTAATGTAGCATTTTCTCTGGATGCTTTTACGATTTTTATTTTGTCTTTAGTTTGTAGGGGGTGTCTTGGAGTGGCTTTCTTTGGGTTTACCCTATTTGGTATTCACTCAGCTTTTTGAATTAGTAAGTTTAAGTCTTTATGTCTTTTATAGAATTTGGAGAGATTTTACCCATTATTTCTCTGAATGCTCTTTCAGCTCCATTCTTTTTCTTCTCTCCTTTTAGAACTCTGATAACATTAATATTGGATCTTTTGATAGCTCTATAGGTTATTGAAACTCATTTTTTTCAATCTATTTTTTCTTTGTTGTTCAGATTAGGTAAATTCTATTAATTTGTTTAAAAGTTTATTGATTATACCGTTTGTCACCCCTACTTTACTGTTAAGTCCATCATGTGAATTTTTTATTTCTATTATTGACTTTCCCAGATCTATAATTTATATTTGATTCTTTTTTATAGCTTGCATTTCTTGGCTGATATTTTTCATTTTTCATTTGTTTTAAGATAATTTGTAACTTCGTGTTGAGTCATTTCTTATATGGTTGCTCTAAAATTTTTTTCAGATAATTCTGACATCTGATTCATTTCATTGTTGGTGTCAGTTGCTTGCCTTTCTCATACAAATTGTGATTTTCTTGTTTTTTGATACTACACACAATTTTAAAATTATATCCTGGACATTTGGTCTATTATTTTAGGAGACCCTGAGTTCTATTTTCAATTTTTATCTTAGCAGGCAGTGAGTCTGTTTAGGTTTAGTACACAGGTCCTGGCTTACTTTCTTGGGTTATGATTTCAATGACAAAGGCTTGGCGGTGATACCTTCCTCTGCTTGGTTTATTTCATGCTGCTGGATCTACCACTACTAGTCCCTGATGGTCTCCTTGAGGGGTTGGGGAGAGATTCCTCAAGCCAGATTGCCAGATGCCCCTTTATGGGGAGAGTGAGTCTCTGGCTCATGGGGATCAAGAACACTTCCTAGGCTGGGCACATGTGCTGCCTATGGAAAATGGAGTGGCTTTCCACTTTTATAATATAAATTTCTTGAGAGACGGAACCTTTTTTTATCTTCTCTAGCTGAGTGTTTAGGATAGTGCTTAGTGTATAATGCTCATCAGTGTATATCTTTAAATTAATGAATTATTAATAACACTTCATGACTTTCTCAAGTTAAGAGGTGAAAATATGATACATATTAAATAATTAATAATTTTCACCTGAGAATTTGAAGTTGGGATTAAGAACAGCAGGTCTATATATGAATGTGGTTGCAACTTGCACAATGTATTATGCAAGAGGTGTAAAGTAGCTATAATCTACCATGTGGAATGAGTTTCAGAAAAACCGTCTGTAGAGAAAGAGAAAATAATAAAACAGATTTACTGAGATAAGTAGGGACTAGAGTTGGAGAGAAAGCCATGGTGGCTCTCCAGTGCTTTATGGGACTCAGCTATAGTCCCAATTCTTTGAGTTACACAAAACATTTCTATATCCTTATAATAATTTTTTCTGTACTTGTGAGAATCCAAGTTCATTTATGTTACTGACAGCTAAAGTGTTCTAGCTAATACCATATGTTTGAATAAAATGATGAGCTATTACAGTGATTATTTTTTGTGTTGAAGACAATTTTATGAACTATCTAAGTGGTGTATCTAAAACACCATTTGTATCATTGTCACTGTGGGAAAATGTGTGTGCAAATAATGAAAGTGACTATTTACAATAAAACCTAGGTTTAAATTGGGGATTGCTGCATGTTAGCTTTTTATCAATTACACTTTTATAAGCATATATTTATATCTTTATATAAATACTTTGTGTAGTTTTTGAGAATATTGTAGGAATAGGCAGGAACCATGCTGTGGTCCTAGGAAGCAATCCTTAGCTGTTGTCATTGAGTATTAAAAATTTTCCCTTGGCCATCAATCTGTTCCAACAAACCTATCGACTCTTTCAGTTAGAGTTTTTTGAGGCAGAATTTAATATCAATTAAAAATCTGTCATGCAAATGTGCAGAAGCACAGGACAATGCTGAAAGAGAAAATGTTCTTGCAGCATCTGCTTCTCTCAAAAGATGAAATCTACTACCCCAAAGATCATTTTTACCACAAAGTTTTTAAAATGTAAAGTGAAAGAAAAGGAAGACCAAAAATATGACCTTTAAATCAAATGAATAGTCTCTGAGTGTTCAGCCATGCTTTTAGGTGACTGAGTTTTATGGTGTGTGTGTATGTGTCTATGGCAGGCTTTAAGTACCAGTAAAGCATTTTAAACCAGATAACAAAAAAAATTAGATAAACATGGTCTGTTAATTTCTGAGGCAATACCCAATGAATATCAGTTAAAATAGAAGGCTTTGAAATCAGGGAAAATAATTTAAAAGAGATCATTGTTTTTCTTAATTACACAGTAAGAATGAGGCTAATTCACTGCCCTCCTCCCCAACCATAAAGAAATTTCAATAGCATATTATTCAGCACACGAACTGTGCCATCAGTCTTACTCATTAGCAAAACCAAAGAAAGAATTGCAGGATGTTCTCTATCATTTAGCATGGAAAGCCTTTTCCATTTTATGGGTTTGCCTCCTTGTTTGTTACCATTGAATGCTTGACTTTTAGTCATATAGTTCAATGCCAAATAAGTCATTGCACAGGATTTTATGTTATGTTACTTAGAGGGCTACAACAATGTCATCTCTTTCTTAAAACACTTGGTCAACACTGCCTACCAAGTCGAGTATCATGGAACTCATGTAATTCAAGGCCATGCCGATTACTGTGAGAAGCAAAATAAATAATTAACTATATGATAAGTAATATTGAAAATGAAATGTGTGACAAACTTGACTCCATTAATGATTTTATTTTAAAAAGTTTCAATAAAATCCTATCATATTCTGTGGTGATAAAATACTAAAAGTTACATTTCCCCCTGCCTCCTTTTAGCTCTATGTACAAAAGTGAAGGCAACTGCTTTCCTCCTTTTTTGGCAATTTTTTTTTCTTATATTAATTAGTTTACTTTTCTATAGATAGAAAAAGGCAACTAACAGGCAAGGTAATCATGCTCCTGTCATTTTCTAAATTATTCTCTCTCTCTTTTTTTGAGACTGAGTCTTGCTCTGTCAATTCAGGCTATAATGCAGTGGTGTCATCATAGGTCACTAAAATTTCAAACTCCTGGGCTTAAGCAATCTTCCTGCCTCATCCTCTTGAGTAGTTGGGACTGTAGGCATGTGCCACCATACCCCACTAATTTTTCTATGTTTTGTAGAGACAGGGTTTACCTCTTTCTTAGGTTGTTCGTGAACTCCTGGCATCTAGTGATCTTCCTGCTTCAGCCTCCCAGAGTGCTAGGATTATAAGTGTGAACCATGGTGCCCTGGCCCATTTTCTAAATTATTCTAATGTGATTTTCAAGCATGGCTTCTATAGATTATTTATGCATTTGGCAGTAATGCTTATGGAGGTAGAAAAGCCAGATTTTCTTACGTGGTTTTATAATTGATAAGGACAATTTGGCAAAAATAAGTTTGGATGTTTCCCTGAGACACTTTGGCTATCTTCCTCTAACCATATGTTGAGCCCCATTTCTCAAATCCCTCCTCTACAGCTCTCAAATCCCTCCTCTACAGCTTTTACTTTGAGGATGGTTTTTGGATATAATAACAGTTTCCTTCTGAAGATTATTATTGTGGATTGGATGCTGTTTGGCAGCCAATTCTAATTTTTCTCTGTGAGCTCTAAGTGGAATATCCTTGAAATAGTCATGGTGCATGCCTCTCCTTTCAATTATATTATTTTTGGATGCATGTACCAGATACACTTGTATTAATTAGTTCTGCAAATCCTTCTTAAGTTTTTCTCACCTCTAAAATTAAAAGAGCCAAATTATAGACATGGTGAAGTTTGACTCTGAATTTGGTTGAGCTTAAATTAGTTCCTCCAAATAATTCTTTGTCTTTGATATATTTTCTTTGCAATCTTGTGTCATGTTTTACGTTTTGTGATTGACTGGTTTCCATTTTTAGTAATGAATAATAAATTGTAGGTTCCTTTGGGGTATTGATATTTCTGTTTGTATTACTCTGTGTATTTAAATATTTACATAAGACTACATCTGGATATTTCTTATCTTGAATGATTACTTCTGTGGTTTCTGATGTCAAAAATTCCTTTTTATTTAGTTTATTATCATAAATGCAGCTCTTTATCCCACCAGTATTAATTTTTTTTGAGATTCTCTTTTTAGAAACAAAGTCACATCTTTTTGCTAGATAAGAATTAGTTTCCAGAGTCTTGCACCATTATTGAGTCACTAAATATTTATTGGATCAATCCTAGTCTCTTTACTCTCCAATACTCTTAAATGACAATTTCATATAATACCTCCTTCTGCAGCATCACTCTCAGCTTTTTATTTAACTGAGAAAATAGAAGCAATCAGAAGAGACCCCGGACAAGCTACCCACAACATCTACTCACCTCCTTGCCTCTGTCCTCATATACTCTGCCTCCTCCCCTATTTACTCTAACGGACGAACTATTCATGTTCCTCACAAATGCCAACATCTCTGTTCTGCCAAGATCCCTTTTCTTGTCTACTGGAAGAAATTGCTCTGGTGATACTTTGCTCTCCCTCCCTCATTACTAAGCTTTCCCTGTCAAGTGGATCTTTCTTACTGGCCTGCAAAAATGTAGATATATCTTTCACATTTAAAAACCCTCTCTGTTGACTCCACATCCTCCTGTAGCTACCACACTGTTTCTAACCTTTTAAAAAAACGTTTAAATTTATATACTATAAAATTCACTCTGTCAAGCTGTTGTCCAGAGTTACTGTATTATTTTGCGTTCCCACCAGCAATGTATGAGATTTCCAGTTGCTCCACTTTCTTGCTGGTACTTGGTATTGTCCGTTTCTTTTCCTTTTCTTTATTCTTTCTCCTTCTTCTCCTCCTGTAACTCTTCCATATTTTTAATTTTATACATTCTATTAGGTTTATAGTGATATCTCATTATGGTTTTAATTTGTATTTCACTAATGACTAATAATGTTGAACATCTTTCCATGTACTTAGTTGCTAAATATTTTGCCCATTTTATATTCTGTTATTTGGTTTCTTATTGTTGAGATATGAGGGATTTTAATATATCTTATATACAAGTCTTCTGTTGGATATGTGATTTGTGAATATTTTCTCCTTTCAGTTTGTCTTTTCATTCTCTTAAGAATTTTTGGCAGAGAGTAAAGTTTTTAATTTTGATGAACCCCAATTTATCTTTTTTTTTTTTTTTAAATGGATGCTTTTGATGTCAAACCTAAGAACTGTTTTTTGTTTGTTTGCTTCTTTGTTTTAACCCAAGGTCAAGAAAGTTTTCTCCTATATTTTCTTCTAAATATTTTATAGCTTTACATGTTGCATTTGGGTCTATGATCCATTTTCGGTTAATTTTGAACAAGGTGTGGGGTATAGGTTGTTGTACTTTTTTTTTTCCATATGGGTGTTTAGTTGTTCCAGCACCACTTGTTGAAAGAACTGTACTGTCTCCATGGAACTGTCTGACATCTTTGTTAAAAACCCATTGTGTTCATATTTGTGTAGATCTATTTTTGAATTCTCTTTTCTTTTCTTTTAATCTATGTGCCTTTTCTGTCTTTTTCCAATAACACACTGTTCATTACTAGTCCGAATCCTCAAAGCAATTTTTTTTTCCAAAACTGTCTTGGCTATTCTAGTTTCCTTGTCTTAATAGATGCATTTTATAATCAGCCTTCTTTATCACTGGTTATTTTTCTTATTCTTAAATCTACTTGTCTAAAATTAATTTGATCACTTTCTTTGGTTAGTATTTGCATGATATATCTTTCCCCATCTTTGTACTTTTGTTCTTTCCCCTGTTGTTTACATTCTTCTATGGTATCATTCATTGAATTTTTAAATTTTTAGTTATTGTATTGTTTAGTTGTGAAATTTCCACTTGATTTTTCAAAAAGTTTCTATTTCTTTGCTGAAAACTTCTTTTTTTCATTAATTCCTACAGTATTTACCTTCATTTCACTTTTTCCTGCCATTTCTGGTTTTCATTGACCATTTTACATGATTCCATTTTCTCCCCTGTGTTAGCACATCAGTTTCAGTTATACTTTTTTTAAAATAACTTTTTAAAGTGGTTGCCCTACAAATTGCAATATATATTTACAACTAATTCAAGCTTACTTTCAAATAACATTATGCTGCTTTGCAGGTAGTGTGAGTACCTTAATGATAAAAAAATCTTAATTCCTCTCTCATCTTGTATCATTCCTGTAATGCATTTCACTTGTACATAAATATACGTAAGTATAAATATATGCACACATACAAGCATACATAATCAAATACATGGTTGCTATTATTATTTTCAATAAACTATTGTCTGTTAAATCAATTAAACATAAGAAAAATAAAAGTTTTTATTTTACTTCCACTTATTCGTTCTCCTATGTTCTTCTTTTTTTAAATATAAATTCGTGTTTCTGATCTTTATCTTTTTCCATCTCTCTAAAGAATTTCTTTTGACATTTCTTGTAAGGCAGGTCTACTGGCAACAAATTCCCTCAATGTTTGGTTTGTCTGAGAAAGTCTTTATTTCTCCATCACTTTTAAAGGTTAATTTTCCAGGGTACAGATTCTAAGTTGGTGATTTTTTTTCTGTCAACACTTCTAATATTTCAGTTTGCTCTTGTCTTGCTTGCATGATTACTGAGGAGAACTTGGATGTAATTCTTGTCTTTGCTCTGTTGTAGGTAAGGTGCTTTTTACTTTTGGCTTCATTCAGAATTTTTAATCTATCTTTGATTTTCTGTAGTTTGAAAATGACATACCTATGTCTAGTTTTATTTTATTTCATTTTTGAAATTTTGGTATTTATTTTGCTTGATGTTGCCTGAGCTTCCTAGATCTGTGGTTTGGTGTTTGACATTAATTTGGGGGAAATTCTCAGTCATTATTGTTTTAAATATTTCTTCTGCTCCTTTCTTTTTTCTCCTTCTGGAATTAAAATTACATGTGTTATACCTTTTGTGGTTATTGCAGTTTTCTGTTTCTTTTCCAGTGTTTTTTCTCTTTGTTTTTCAGTTGTTTTGTTGGTTTCTATTGAGATATTCTCAAGCTCAAAGATCCTCTCCTCAGCCATATTCAGTCTACCAATGAGCCCATCAAAGGCATTCTTCATTTCCATTACAAGTGGTTTTGGTTGTCTAGCATTTCTTTGTGGTTTGTTCTTAGAATTTCTGTCTCTCTGCTTACATTGCCCATTTGTTTTCGTATGCTGTCTACTTTATCCATTGGAGCCTTTCACATCTTAATCATAGTTGCTTTTGATTCCTGGTCTGATAATTCTAGCATTCCTGCCATATCAGTCTGGTTCTGATGCTTGCTCTTCAAACTATAGGTGCTTTTTTGTCTTTTAGAATATATTGTAATTTTTTCTTGATAGGCAGACATGATATAGTTAGCACTGTTTTCATAGGGTTGTGCTTATAGATTTCTGCTCCAGCAAGCTGAGATTCTTTTCATTCACTTGTTGATCTCTCCAATTTTGGGGCCAATGGCTTGCCCTGTGATCCCACCTCTCCCATGGATCTAAGGAGAGTTGTTGAGTTCTCAGTTTGTTCAGCTTTTTACTTGTCTTTAGGAAGGATAGTTAGTGACTTCCAGCACCTGTGTGCCAAACTGGAAACCAGAAGTTTCAGCTATACTTTGAAGTGGTCCCCAATCTTTTTGGCACTAGGACTGGATTTTATGGGAGACAATTTTTCCATGGAGGAAAGGTGAGGGGCTAGACAGAGCTCAGGCGAAGTGATGCCAGTGATGAGGAGCAGCTGTAAATACAGATGAAGCTTTGCTTGCTCACCTCCTGCTGTGTGCCCCTTTCTGAAGTTTCATGGAAGACAATTTTCCACTGATGGAGTGTGGGGGGTTGGGGAGAGAGCGGTCATGTGAGGACCAGGAGGACCAGTACTGGTCTGCAGCCCAGAGGTTGGATGCCCTGGTTGGATGCCAGGTTTATGGTACATGTTTATAATGGTTGCTTTAAAGTCTTTGTTTTATAGCTCCAACATTTGGGTAATCTCAGAGTTGGCATTTATTTATAGTCTTTTCTGTGGAGAATTGTTAAGATTTTTTTTCTGTTTTTTTGTATATTGAGTAATTTCAGATTATTTACAGAATATTTTGAATATTTTGCTATGAAACTCTGGATCATGTTAAAATACGCTGGAGATTTTTTAAGATAGGCAATCAGAATAATGGGCTCCACATGTACTCGCCACCAAATTGGTACTGACTAACACTATGGTGCTCAAAGGGTGGTAGTGCTCCCCAGGGATTCAGGGATTGGGGGGGTAGTCCCACATCTATCTAAGGGATGTGGAAAGCATTGTGGAGGGGAAGGGCATTCCTCTAACCCTTGCTTGGGAGAGGCAAAGATTTAAAATGTAACCAAAATGTTAAAAAAAAACATATTGGGTATCGGGCAGGTAGAAGGGGAGGGGGAGATGGGTATTTACATACATACTGAGTGTGATGCGCACCATCTGGGGGATGGACACGCTTGAAGCTCTGACTCCAGGGAGGAGGGGAGGCAAGGGCAAGGTACATAACCTTAACATTTGTATCCCCATAATATGCTGAAAAAATATATAAAAGCAATCGACCAGGTTAGTTTCAGATTGCAAGCCCTGATTCATCTTCCGTGGGCTGTGGTTCTGATGTCAATGTAGTTTTCAAAGCCTTTCCTAAGCTCTCTGAGCCCACCTCATGCATGTACCACCCTGGGATTGGGGCAGTGGTATATACCACATTTCAGTTCCTAAAGCCTTTGTCATGCTGCTTTGGGTTTATTCCAAGCATGCACAGCTTGTGGGTGAGGCCAGGACAAATTCCAGATGTTTCTTTCTTCAGTTCTCTATCCCTCCTGTAATTGTTCCACACTCTGTAGCTCTCAAGGTCTTCCTTTTCTGCTTTTGTGTCTAAAAGATTAAAATTTTAGTTCCTCTTCCCATGCTTTTGTACAATTCCTGCATCTGTGTGAAACTCGTCAGTGAAATGGCAAGAGAAAAAGGGGAGAGAAAAAAAATAACAAATATCCTGTTTCTTCCCCACCTCCAACTCTTTGAAGCACAGGGACTTCTTTTCCCAATTACTTTTGTCAGAAAGATTTTCTCTCAGACTTTTATGTCCCTCCATGTGTCCTAGTACCTGTCCAGGTACTGCAGGAGGGTAGGTTCATCATTGAGGCTTGCCTGGGATTCGCCTGCAGAGTAAAATTAATAATAGTTATAGTAATAATCCCTTGGGATTGCTCCACATAGTTACAGACCTGTAGAGTTTCCCTTTCCAAGTCCTTTTACGAGGGGGGAAAAAGAATTTTCCTTGGGTTTTTTTCTGCCCATGCCCACTGTGCAGTTGCAAAAATCAGGCTGCCTTAGAATCAAGGCTGGGAGGGAAAAACAAAACAGGAAACTCACTGCTGTGTGATTGCTCTTTCAGTTTTGATTTCATTTTCTATTATTTATATTAATTCTCTATTATTTATATTTTGGAATCTTCAGATAGTTGCTGTATGTATTCTGCCCAGAGATTTTGGTTATAAGCAGTGAAAAAAATACTTGGTAGAATATTCTTACTCCACTTAATTGGAACCAAAACCTCTCTTCTTTCTTTTAGTGTGAAACTCTCATCAAGAGTTGCCAATACTAATTTTCTACAAAGCTTCTTCTCCCCTTTCTCTCTTAAACCAAGTCCAAGAACATTTTAATTTTCTCTACTTTATTGCAATTGATCTCTTAAAGTTCTTCAAGGACCTTCATATTGCTAAAACCAATGGTCAATTCTCAGACTTCATCATCTCTATTGACCTATTAGTAATATTTGACACACTTGTCACTCACTCTTTCTTGACATTTTTGCTTGGCTTCTAGGATGGTACACTGTCCTAGTATTTCTGCTACTTGTTTTTCTTCTCTTTCTCAGTTGTATTTGCTATTTTCTTGTCAACTCTCTGATATCTAAGTATCGAAGAGACTTAGACTTGAGACCTTGTTTCTCTTGTTTTTCCTATCTACATTAATTCCCAAAGTCATCTCATTGCAAATTTGAATTTAAATAATATCTTCATGCATTAGTAGCTCCTCAAATTATATATCTAAAATGTTTTGCTTCCCTGAACTCCAGGCTCATACCTGTAACTACCTACTTAACATTGCCACTTGGATGTCGAGCTTAACTTGTCCAATACGGAGCTCTTCATCTTCCTCCCCAAATTGGTTTCTCATTTCATTTTAGCAAATGACATCTACATTTGGCCAAGGTATGAGGTTCAGATTCTTAGAAACAGCCTAAGGTCCTTCTCTGTCTCTCACCTCTTCAACTGATCAACATCAAGTAATCTTGATTCTATTGCCAAACTATAACTAGAATCAAAGCACTTCTTACTTCTTCCACTGCTTTGCCCCCAAGCCACCATCATTTGTCACCTGGATTATTGCAGCGGCCTCATAACTAGTCTCCTTATTTTTCTTTTCTGCCTGATTACAATCTTGTCAACATAGTGGTCAGAATACTCCTACAGAAACATGAGTCAGATCATGTCATTTTCCTCCTTACCACAATCCCCTGGCTTTCCATGTCACTCAGAGTAAAAGTCCAAGTTCTTAAGGTGTCCTACAAGGTCCTCCATGATCCACCTCCCTTACCTCTGAGACCTCATCCACTCTTTTCTCCTCACTTACCCCAATCCAACTGCCCTGGACTTGCTGTTCCCTTTGCCTCAGGTAGCTAGCTGCCTGGTTTGCTTCTCAGCCATTTTCATGTCTTTAGCAAATGTTTCATTCTTACCGAAGCCTTCTCTTGTTACCCTAACTAAAATTTCTACCTTTCCAACATTCTTCTTCCCACTTCTCTATTTGTTGGCTTTAAAACCACTTATCCTACTTAGCATAATACTTAATATGTTACTTATTTTCTGGTGTAGTTTCTGGCTCCCATCAGTAGAATATAAGCTTCAAGAAGATTTTTGAATGCTTGATAAATATTTGTTGAATGAAAAATGATTCTAATTTTATTTATTTTATTCTTAGCTCAAATTTCTCAGAAATCCATTTCTCACATAGCAGTCACAGTGATATTTTAGAAATACAAACTCAAAGATTTCTCTGATGACTTGAAATGAAAATAAGATCTTTAACTGGGCCTGCAAAGCACTGAGTGATCTGACACCTGCTTACCTCCCAGACTTCATCTTGCTTCACTCACACCCTCCGTGCAGGTTCCAGCCACCTGCCCATCTCACAGCTCTTGGAGAATACTATGTTCTTACCTGCTCCAGGGTCTTCACAGGTACAGTCATTTCTACTTAGAAAACCTCCACCCTCCATCTGGTTCTTCGGGTAACTTTAATTTCAGTCGGGGCTTAGTTTTTAAATGTAAGCACTTCATTGTTAAAACTGTTTTTGCTAAAGTAAAAGGTGATGAAATATACCTAAAACGTTAGAAAATCAAGTGTCAGTATGATATTTCCCAGCTTCATTAAACTAATTTTATTCACGGTGTTTAGTACTCATTGTTTATTCAGGATTTTAGCATATTATTTGACTATAATATAGATTTTTCACTTTGGTGCACTCATAGATACACCAAATAGAGAATGTATCTCTATTTAGGGTTAAGAGATTAAGCATAGCAGGGAGAGAGGGGGGGAGAGAGAGGATGAGAGACACTGTAATAACCAGCTTTTTCTTGAAGCTAATAATACAAAGAGGATGATGGTGCAATCCCTGCAGACAAAAAGGAGTCTCTTTTATGCTCCAATCTTAAAACTGCTAAGCAATGTTACTTTATTGATCCTTGCAGTGTCAGTAAAGTGTGTTAAGAATTGTATTTCTTTCTTTTATGTGTTTCTCAGTTCTTTGGTGAAAGGAGTAGTCTGTGGGTCTTACTGGAGGGAATTAATGAAAAGAGGTATATGGACAATAGTACATGGTAAATCCATCCCAATATTCTGTCTCTCTGAACATTTTTTTCCCTTTATATTCTTGGGAACTTTTGCCAAAAGTTGATCAAGAGTGAGTGATCAAGAAAGAGTGGAGTGATATCATTAAATACATGATATCTGGTAAGTGTACTCATATTAATAAATTAGGCCCCATTCAAAATCATATTCCAGTCTCTTTGGTCTAACGCTCTTAGGATCTATTCCCACATATAATACAGGTTTTTAGCAAAGTATATTATCTAAGTATGCAATTATCTTAAAGTATAAGTGATCTTCTGTCTTGTCAGACATGGCACTATCCCCTTGGATCATTAGACGCTAGTTATAGTAGTAGATATAATAAGGGCATCTCATTAATGCCTCTGGTAAAGCATCTGCTTCAGATGGATTATCACAGGATCTTCAAGAGGGGGAAGGCAAGTCTCTTCAGAAGAGACTCAGAGTGACTTGGAGAGCAATATTCTCATTTTCATCTAAGTCTACCCAGATGTCCTCATTTCAAGGATCTGGGTGCCGATGTTTTTCAATCAGCGTCCTGACTTTCACAAAGGAGACTGTGAGTCTATGAATTCAACCTTTTTCTTGGGGGGGCGGGGTGGCGCGTGCATCATGTGGTCCTGGTTCTCCACACCTTTTATTTATTTACTTAATTATTTTATTTCAAAATATTAAGGAGGTACAAAAGTTTTTCTTACACTGATATACTCTACAATACTGAAGTCAGGGATTTCAATGTGCCTGCCACCAGGACACTGTTCATTGTATCTATAGGTAAGTTTTCATCCTTCACCCCTCTCCTACCCTCTCCCTTCTTAGTTTCCAAAGTTCTTTATGTCTTTTTGTGCCCATGTGCACCCATTGTTTAGCTTTCATTTATTAGTAAGAACATGTGGTGTTTGTTTTTCCTTTCCTTAGATCCTTCACTTAGGATAAGGGTCTCCAGTTCCATCCAGGTTGCTGCAAATGGCATTATTTCATTCCTTTTTATGGTTGATATATATATATATATATATATATATACACACACACACATAATTTTCTTTATCCACTCATGTATTGATGAGCACTTAGGTTGATTACATATCTTTGTGATTGTCAATTGTGCTGTGATAAACATTTGGGCATAGGTGTCTTTTTGATAAAATGATTTCTTTTCCTTTGGGTAGTTACCTGGTAGTAGGATTGCTGGATCGAACTGTAGGTCTACTTTTAGCTCTTTCAGGAATATCCATACTGTTTCCCATAGAGATTGCAGTCCTACCCATAGTATATAACTATACCTTTTTCTCTACATCCATGCCAGCATCTGATGTTTTTGACTTTTTAGTAATAGCCATTCAGACAGGGGTAAGATGCTATGTCATTGTGGTTTTAATTTGCATTATCTTAATGACTAGTGTTATTGGATATTTTTTCATATTTATGTTGGCTATTTGTATTCTTTTGAAAAAATTCTGTTCATGTCTTTTGCCCACTTTTTGATGGGATTGTTTGTTTTCTTCTTGCTGTTTTGTTTAAGTTCCTTGTAGATTCTAGAAATTAGTCTTTTGTCAGATGTATAGCTTGCAAATATTTTCTCCCATTTTGTAGGTTTCCTGTTTACTCTGTTAATTATTTCTTTTGCTATGCAAAAGCTTTTTAATTAATTAAATCACATTTATTTATTTTTGTTGCTACTGTATTTGCCTTTGGGGTCTTAGTCACAAATTCTTTGCCTAGACTGTTGTCTAAAAGAATTTTTCCTGTATTTTCTTCTAGAATTTTTATGGTTTTAAGGTCTTACATTTAAGTCTTTATTATACCTTGAGATAATTTTTGTATGTGGTGAGAGATATGTCCTGTTTCACTCTTCTGCATGTGGCTATTCAATTTTCCCAGCACCATTTATTGATTAGGATGCCCTTTCCCTAGTGTATGTTTTTGTCTGCTTTGTGAAAGATCAGTTTGTTGTAGATATTTGATTTCATTTCTGGGTTTTCCATTCTGTTCCACTGGTCTATCTCTCTAATTTTATTGGTTACTGTAGCCTTGTAGTGTAGTTTGAAATCTGGTAATATTATGCCTCCATGTTTGCTCTCTTTGCTTAAGATTGCTTTGGGTATTAGGGCTCTTTTTTTGACTCCAAATAAAGTTTAGGATTATTTTTTTCCGGATATGTGAAGTAAGATTTTGGTATTTTGATGGGAATTGCATTAAATCTGTAAAACACTTTGGGCAGAATGGACATTATAACAGTGTTGACTCTACCAGTCCATGAGCGTGGGATATTTTTCTGTTTGTTTGTGTCATCTATAATTTCTTCATCAGTGTTTTGTAGTTCTGCTTGTAGAGATATTTTAATTTACTGGTTAAATATATTTCCCAGTATTTTATTTTCTTCATAACTATTGTAAATGACATTGAGTCCTTGATTTGACTCTTAGCTGGACTGCTTTTAGTTTATACAAATGCTAGATATTTGTGTACATTGATTTTGTAACCTGAGACTTTGCTAAATTTGTTCATCAGTTCTAGGAGTCTTTGGATGGAATATTTAGGGTTTTCTAAATACAGGGTCATATTGTCAGCCAACAGGGATAGTCTGAACTCCTCACCTCCTCCTTCCCAATTTGGATGTTCTTTGTTTCATTCTTTTGCCTGATCGCTTTGGCCAGGACTTCCAGTACTATGTTGAATAGAACTGGGCACCCTTGTCTTGTTCCAATTCCTAGAGGAGTGATTTCAACTTTTCCCTATTCAGTATGATGTTGGCTGTGAGTTTGTTGTATATGGCTTCTATAATTTAGCAGTATGTTCCTTCCCTGCCTACTTTGTTGAGGGTTTTCATCATGAAAGTGTACTGGTTTTTTGTTGAATGCTTTTTCTGCATCTATTGAGACGATCATATGGTCTTTGTTTTTGTTTCTATTTATGTGGTAAATCACATGTATTAATTTGTATATGGTGAACCATTCTTGCATCCCTAGGCTGAAAACCACTTGATCAAGGTGAATTATCTTTTTGATGTGCTAAATTTGGTTTGTTAGTATCTTGTTTAGGATTTTTGCATCAATATTCATAAAGGACGTTGGTCTGTAGAGTTTTGTGTGTGTGTGTGTGTTTTCCTGGCTTTGGTAACTAGGTGATACTGGATTTTTAGATTGAGTTAGGAAGGATTCCCTCCCTCTTTATGTTATGAATAGGCGCTTGTTCTTTTTGGTAGGTCTGGTAGAATTTGGCTGTCAGTCCATTTGGTCCAGGGCTTTTTGTTGTTGGGAGATTTTTAATTACTGCCTAAATCTCACTGCTAGATATTGGTTTGTTCAAGATTTCTATTATTTTTCCTAATATAGGCTTGGGAGGTTGTGTGTTTCCAGAAATGTATCCAATTCCTCTAGATTTTCTAGTTTGTGGGTGTAGAGGTTTTCATAGTAGTTTTGGATGATCTTTTGCATTTCTCTGGTATCAGTTTTAATGTCTCCTTTTTCATTTTGAGTGAGGTTATTTGAGTAATTTCTCTTGTAGTTCTGATTAATCTGGCTAATGGTCTATTTATTTTGTTTATTTTACCATAGAGCCCACTTTTCTTTCATTTATTGTTTGTATTGTTCTTTTGTTTTCAATTTCATTTATTTCTGCTTTGAATTTTGGTATTTCTTTTCTTCTACTGACTTGGGTTTGGTTTGTTCTTCTTTTTCTAGATCCTTGAGATGCAACATCAGGTTGATAATTTATGATCTTTCTGTATTTTTGATGTAAACATTTAAGGCTATGAATTTCCTCCTCATTATTGCCTTTGCTGGATCCCATAGATTTTGTTAGCTTGTATCCTCTTTGTCATTCAGTTCAAGGAATCTTTTAATTTCCATCTTAATTTCATTTTTTATCCAATTATTGTTCAGCAGCAGGTTTCTTCTTTGTTTTGACTTTGTTCAGTTTGATTACTATGTATCTTGGAGATATTCTAGTTGCTATGGATCTTCCTCATATTTGACAACTATTTTTTATCTGGATATCTGAATCTCTGGTGATACCAGGGAAGTTTTCCTCAATAATTCCCATGAACCAGGTTTCCATGTTTTTTGCTTTTTTGTCTTCTCCCTGAGGGACACCTATAATTCATGTATTGGTTTGCTTTACATAGTTTCATATTACTCTGAGTGATTGTTCAGTTTTCTTTATTCTTTTTTCTGCATCTTTGACTAAATGGGTTAATTTGAAAGCTTTGTCGTCAAGCTCTGAAATTTTTCTGCTTGATCTAGTCTGTTGTTGAAGCTTTCTCATATATTTTGAAGTTCCCTAAGTGACTCTTGCATTTCTTTAAGTTCTGTTATATCCTTTCTCATGTTTCTGTCTCTTTTGTGACTTTCATTTGTTCATACATGTCCTGAAAAAAAAATTTTTTTTTTTTTTTTAGCTTTTTTGGGTTGGCCTTCAACTTTCACTTCAATTTAATCCATCTTATTGGCCTTCCATATTCTGAATTCTATTTCTGACATTTTGGCATTTTCCTTTTGGTTGGAGTCTATTGCTGTAGGTCTATTTGATCCTTTGATGGTGTCAAATTTGCTTGTTTATTCTTGTTGCCTTTGTTTTTTTTTTTTTTTTTTTTTTTAGCTGATTTCTTCTCATTTGAAAACTTCTTTCAGTTTAGGGCAAATAGTTTGTGCTCCTGTTTTCCTTTGCTGGAACTCTATTTAGTGAGAAGAAGGAGTGGTCCCTAGGTGGCACTTATGCACTTTATTCAAGAAAATTGACCTGGTAGGAAAGGGGCAAATGCACCAGGATTTCATAATGTAGCTGTTTTATGTTTTCTCATTCTTCTGTAATTGTAACAGACCAAGCCAGTGCTGGGGAATCTTCATGTGGAGTGATTGGTCCCTGGGCTGTTGTTGGAAGCTTGGGCAGGGATTTGGATGAGTTCCTCTCCACAGAGGCAGGTGTTGTGGGAGGTTGCTATGCTTGGATCTTCCCATGGCAGTGGCAGTGGCTGCTCAGCGAGGCTATCTGGGTGGTGGCCACAGGTGTCAAGCTGCGGGGGTTCACACTACCCAAGTCTAGATGTAATGACAGTATGTGGTTGGGAGGTGGCTTGTGGCTAACGGATCCATGGTGGAGGGCTGGACTACAGGCATGGCATTTTGTGGTGCTGGAGGGGTGTGGCCTGCCAGCCAGCACACAAAACCAGGGTATATGGTTTGCCACATGGCATCAGGGTCTGCAGGGATATGGCCTGCTAGTGGGCTTGCAGGGCAGGGGGCATGATCTGCTGCATGGTGCATGGATCTACGGGGTGTGGATCTTGGTGAGACAATGCACTGGGGGGCTTGTTCTGCTGGTTGACAGGTGGGGCCATGTTGGATGCTGGCAGATGGGGTTGCTGGATGGCTGAGGATTTCTCCTCACACAGGTTTCTCTAGGGCTGCTACTGTGTGACCTCTCAAGTGGTGTTGGTGCCTGCTCTATTCAAATTTCCTGGTATTCGAGGGTGGTGCTTGGCTCCCAGTCATGGGCATCTGAGAGTGTCTTCTCTCCCTGTCCCCTCCCTAACTCCAAAAGGGGTGATGTGGGGCATTTGCTGTGAAGCTGATCCCTGTGTAGACCGGGAGCTCTGGACCTGAGAGCTCAAGGTGGCATCAGCCATGGCAACCCAGAAACAGAAGCCAGCAGGTCCCTGCTGAGCCTGCTTTCTGATGCAACTTTACTATCTAGTCTCCAAACTGTTCCTTAATCAGCACAGAGGTCCACAGTGGGGGGGGCTCCCAACAGCCAAAGATGCAGTGTTCACATGGGGAGCATGAAGTCCTGAGGCTCCCTACTTTATCCTTTCCCCACATGTAGGTATCCTCCCCAGGTATCTTCTGACCTTGACAAGTGGATCTCCCTTTCCCCATCTCCTGTGCTCTGGGCATGTCTCCCATCACCTCTCTCATGAGTCATAGTGCTGTCTCCAAGAGGGTCCATTGGTAGGTGGGCATCTACTTTGCAACTTTCAATCCTCTCCTTGAGAGTGGCATGTGTAAGCTGCTTCTAGTTCACCATCTTGACCCTTCCTGTGAACTCAACTTCTGTTGTAATTCTTCAACCTGAATAATTAAGTTTTGTACCTGATTTTAAGCAATGTTTATCACCTTTAAGACATAAAAGCTTCTCTTAGGACTGTCATAAACATTATCATTTTCTTGAACTGAGAGTTAAAAAGTCCTGAGCTTGCTTATTTCATTTCATAAGATTTCGAGAAGGCATAAATAAATAAATAGAAATAAATTTCACCCTACAGTTTTGTAGTCTTCACTATTACCATAAAGGTCAAGTGTAGGAGCCTGCTGGTTTTTCATGCACCTCATTTCACTGTATTACTGGTGACAACTTAGTAAGACATGATGCTACTTCATGACAGAGATGATCGGTGTCCAATTTTTAGTTGACAGGGAGTTTAACATAACATTTAAAGCTAATGGCATAACAAAATCAATCTTAATATTTTATCTTTGAGAAACTGTTTTATCTTTGAGAAACTGTTTCCTGATCTCATCATAGTACTAATTTCTGTGTCAGTTGGGTCCAGACAGGAAAGGAAAATACACTAGGAATTTCTACATTGTGAGTTTATTACTGACAACTGAATATGGAAGCATAAGAAGGTTGACAAATCAAAATCATAACATGGAAGTCACCCAGATAAAACATTTGCAGGAAGCAGCTGATGTCCCTGAGGCTGAAGGAATGAAGGGTCCTGCAGAGTTGAGTCTCAGACCTTTGCACATCTGGCTGCTGCTGGTACTTCTAAGGGGGTGTAATGAAGTTGATTCTGTGAGTGTTGAAAGTTACTGGTGGATAGAGCCAACTGTTGATGTTGAGGTGAATTGCCACTCTCTGGAAACATAGACATAACAGTGGAGGTTGGGGAGAGGGGAGACAGTAAAGCCCTTCTCCACTCTTTCTGCCTCCCACTCTCCCTTTATTGCCACCTATTGACAGACCTAACTTGAGATGGCTGGCAAATCAGTCTGGAAATTGTAATTTGCAGAGTCCTAGCTCAAGCATTACATAAAAGAATATAGAAAAGTGGATTTAAATCTGAGGGCGATAGGTACATAACCAGCATGCAGACATTCAATGAAAGTGTTATATAAACAGTGATTTTTAGAAAATTCCATGTAAGGGATGAGTAGGAGTTAGGCCAAAAGGAAGGGAAAAGATTTCAGTTAAAGGGAATGATTTATGCAAAGACCAGGAGGAAGAATGGCAATTTTAGGCAACTAAATCTTGGCAAAGTGAAACTCATGCTATTTTCTTTATATAAACTAGGAAAACTGAATTGTATAAAGAAATTATCCTGTGCATTTCTGGTTAGGGATTAAGACCAAAACAATGGTTTGTAGGTTACTGATGATATATTCTTGATATTACTGCAATAACAGAAATTTATAAGTTTACAGACCTTTTACATTTCCCAAATTTACTGTCTAAAGAGGCTGCAAAACAATTTGGCTAATGTTTATAATTTTGTCTTTACTTTCTATCATATTCTCTCTCTGTCTCTCTCTTTCTCTTTATATATACACAGTCCATTCTCTGTACATGCAGATTCTGCATCATCTGTGGATTTAATCAACCTTGGATCAAAAATATTCTGTAAAAAAGAAAAAAACAACAATACCATAATAAAAATAATAGAAATGTTAATAAAAATAGAGTATAACTATTTTTATAGTGTTTACATTTTATGAGGTATTATAAGTAATCTAGAGATGAGTTAAAGTAGATGGGAGGGTGTGTGTAGGTTAATATGTAAATGATGTAAATACTATACCATTTTGTATAAGGGACTTGAGCACCCTTGGATTTTAGCATCTATAAGAGGTCCTGGAACCAATCCGCCATGAATACTGTGGGATGACTGTATATCCACCTATACTATATATCTACGTCCACATGTATATGTGTGTGTATGTGTATATATACACAAACAAATATACACACATACATACACACATAGATTTATAGTTTTTTGATTTTTGGAATAAGAAATGTTAAAGCCAAAAGGAAAACCAGGTTCATGTAGTTTTACATTTTTTGTTTTAGATATCTAATTTTCATAGAAAATTATCTATGAAAGGTAACATGCCTTATATTACAAAGTTTTTAATCATTTCTTTTCTTTCCTGGTGAGAAGGACTATCTCATATACCTATATGTCCTAAAGTAATTTCAGTTGTGTGACTGCAGCCCAGTGTTTTCAAAGGACTTTAATCATCACTTACTTTTTTTTTTTTAATTTTAGCATATTATGGGAGCACAAGTGTTAAGTTTACTTATATTGCCCATGCCCCCCTTCCCCCTCAAGTAAGAGTTCAAGCATGTCCATCCCCCAAACATTGCACATCTTTCTTGTTGTGGTTGTATATACCCATCCCTTTCTCCCCCTCCCACCCTCCCACACCCGATAAATGTTACTCCTATATGTCCACTTAGGTGTTGATCCGTCAATACAAATTTGCTGCTGAGTACATGTGGTACTGGTTTTTCCATTCTTGAGATACTTTGCTTTGTAGAATGGGTTCCAGCTCTATCCAGGAATATACAAGAGGTGCTATATCACCATTGTTTCTTAAAGCTGAGTAGTATTCCATGGCATACATATACCACATTTTATTAATCCACTCATGAATTGATGGGCACTTGGGTGGTTTCCACAGCTTTACAATTGTGAATTGTGCTGCTATAAACATTCGAGTGCAGGTGTCTTTTTCATAAAGTGACTTTTGATCTTTTGGGTAGATGCCCAGTAGTGGAATTGCTGGATCAAATGGTAGATTTACTTGTATCGCTTTGAGGTATCTCCATATTGCTTTCCACAGAGGTTGGACTAGTTTGCAATCCCACCAGCAGTGTAGGAGTGTTCCTCTCTCTCCACATCCACGCCAGCATTTGTTGTTTGGGGACTTTTTGATAAAGGCCATTCTCACAGGAGTTAAGTGATATCTCATTGTGGTTTTTATTTGCATTTCCCTGATGATTAGA
>VSMD01092038.1:0-12238 GCA_008750895.1 Mirza zaza | reverse complement strand
GTTCATTCTTTCTACCTGCCCTGAGCTCTGGGGATTATATGCACAATGTAACTTCCAATCTGCCCCCAGTGCCCGGGCTAGCCCTTGACTGACCTGACTTGTGAAGGCTGGCCCATTGTCAGACCCCATACTCTCCGGCAGCCCATACTTGGGAACTATTTCCTCTAATATATATATATATATATATATATATATATATATATATATATATATTTTGCTACTATTAAGGCAGTCTCTCCTTTAGTAGGAAAAGCTTCCACCCACCCTGAGAAGGTGTCTACCATGACCAACAAATACCTGTACCCATATTTTCCGGGTCTTACTTCTGTGAAGTCTATTTCCCAAAATAATCCTGGTTGCCTACCCCGATCCCTGGTACCTTCTTGGGTCCCACTGATCCTCCCCGGCTGCATAACCTGGCAGACACGTCAGTCCTGGACAATGTCTTCTGCTATCTGTCGTTGTGATTAGAATCTGATTTGTGCAGTGTCCAGCAACTGTAGCATCTTCTTTTTTCCCAGATGTGTCGTCTGGTGCAAGTGTCATAGTAGGTGGTTCCCCAAGGCTTCAGGAACTACTAGGAGGTGCTCTCCATCTTGGAGCCAACCATCCTTACTCTGTGTTGCCTGCAGTTTCTCCTTAGCCCAGGTTATATCCGTGCTGGAATAGTCCAGTTGGGGCGGGGCATCTTTCCCATCCCAGGAGGTGGCAAGCTCAAATTTAGAACATCGGTTAGTGCTGGTTCCTCTGTGGCCCTTTTTGCCTCAGCGTCTGCAGCCCGGTTACCCTGGGCTTCAAAAGAATCCCCCTTCTGGTGTCCCAGAATGTGGAGTACTGCCATTGCTTTTGGCAACAAAATGGCTTCTAGCAACTGAAGTATTTCAGGCTTATGTTTGATTTCTCGGCCCTCTGCCTTGATGAAACCTCTCTCTTTATAGAGAGCCCCATGTATGTGTACTGTCCCAAAGGCATAGCGACTGTTAGTGTATACAGTTAGCCTCTTTCCTTTGGCCCTGTGAAGAGCTTCCATCAATGCCACCAGTTCCGCCTTCTGGGCTGATGTTCCCTGTGGGAAGCGTGATGCTCAGATAAGATTATCCCACTCATTCACTATAGCTGCCCCCGCATACCTTTGTCCGTCCCGAAGAAAGCTGCTCCAATCGGTGAACCAGGTCAGGTCGCTGTTTGGGAGAGGGTGATCTTTTAGATCTTTCCTGGCCATCTGGGTCGCAGCCAAGATCTCGAGGCAACTATGTCAGGTGTTTCCGGCTCGGGATCCGGCAGGAGCGTGGCCAGGTTCAGGATGGCAGGAGTTCAGAACTCAATGCGAGGGGTGTCCAACAGAAGTCCCTGGTAGTGAGTCAGCCTCGCATTTGTAATCCATCGTCCTGGCGGCTGCTTCAGGGTCCTCTCTATGGCGTGAGGCTTGGTAATCTGCAAATGCTGACCCAGGTTAAGTTTATCGGCGTCTTTGACCAGTAAGGCAGTAGCCGCAATGATTCGCAGGCAAGCCGGCCATCCTGCTGCTACTGGGTCTAGTTTTTTTGATAGGTATGGCACTGGGCGCCTCCAAGGTCCCAGTGCCTGTATGAGCACTCCCTTGGCTATTCCCTTTTTCTCGTCTACAAACAGGTGGAACTCTTTTGTAGGATCCGGAATCGCCAGAGCTGGAGCCTTTAACATAGCTGTTCTCAAGTCTCGAAAGGCATTCTCCATCTGCACTGTCCATTTCCACGTTTGCCCTGCCTTGCACCCTTCATACAATGGTCGAGCCTTCTCTGCGAACCCCGGAATCCAGAGGCGGCAATATCCCACGGTCCCCAGGAATTCCCGCACTTTCTGACATGAGGTCGGGGTGGGTATTCCAAGCACAGTCTGTTTCATTGCTTCTGTTAGCCACCTTTGGCCTCCCTTAATTTTATACCCTAAATAGGTGACTTCATCCTTGCAAATCTGGGCATTCTTGGCACTAGCCCTGTAGCCCATATCCCCTAACACTCTGAGTAAGTCTTTGGTGCTCTCCAGGAAGGTCTGAAGGGATGGAGCAGCTAATAGCAAATCATCTACATAATGCAGCAGGGTCACCTCTGGGTGGTTGGCACGGTACTCACCCAGGTCTTCATGAAGGGCTTCGTTGAACAAGGTGGGCGAGTTCTTAAACCCCTGGGGCAGTCTTGTCCAAGTCAGCTGCCCCTGGATCCCTTTCTCTTCATCCTGTCACTCAAAGGCAAATATCTCTTGGCTGCGTGGGGCCACGGCTAGGCTGAAAAAGGCATCTTTTAAATCTAGGACAGTGTACCAAATCTGCGTTGGAGGAAGGGAACTTAGTAGGGTGTAGGGGTTAGGAACCTTGGGTGGATGTCTAGGACATGCGTGTTGACCTCCCTGAGGTCCTGCACAGGCCTATAATCCTTTCTACCCGGTTTCTTCACTGGCAACAAAGGAGTATTCCAGGCTGACTGGCACCTCCGGAGAATCCCGGCGTCTAGGAGCCTTCGAATGTGTGGCGTTATTCCCACTCTGGCCTCCTGGGACATGGGGTACTGTCTAACTCGGGCTGGCTCAGCCCATGGTTTTAACTCAATGTATAGAGGTGGCCGATGCTTTGCCCACCCTGCGCCCCCCGTTTCAGCCCAGGCTTTGGGAAATTCGTGGAGCCAGCGCTCTATGTCCTTTTCCTGGCCCCTCACGGGCTGGTATAGTCTATACTCATCCGCCTGTGCCAAGGTCAAGATTTGAGTGACTCGGGGGCTGCTAATAAGGTTCCTTTATCATCAGTTATTATTATTCCTTCTTCTTCAAAGTAAATACGGGCTCTTAATTTTGTGAGTATGTCTCTCCCTAATAATGGGGTGGGGCACTCTGGAATGACCAGGAAGGCGTGACTCACTTGTCCCGAACTTATGTCCAACTTCCTCCGTGTAGTCCATTGGTAGGGTTTGGTTCCAGTTGCCCCCTGCACCCAGCTAGTCTTATTAGAAAGTTTTCCCATAGTTTCAGTGATCACGGAATGTTCTGCCCCCGTGTCTACCAGGAAATTGACTGGGCTCCCCTCCACTAGTAAGTTACCCTGTGCTCAGGGAGGGGAACCGAACCCCGTCCCCCTTATTCATCCTGTATTTGCCCCACCACCATAACCTTCTCGGCGGATTCAGCCCTACCTCCCCCCTTTTCTTGGGGCATTTCCTAGCCCAGTGTTCATACTCCTTGCAATTGGCGCACTGATCTTTGCCTAGCCTCTCTGTCCTGGGTCGCTCCCAGCCTCTTGCCCCTAGCTGACCTCCTCCCGTAGCTGTGAGTAGGATCTTGGCCATTTCTTTGTTCGCCCTGCGTGCTTCGCCCGTTTGAAACTTTCTATCTTCTAATCTTAGTCTCTCTAACTTCTCTTCGGGTGTTTCCCTGTTATTGTATACTCTTTCTGCCACCTTTAGCAAGTCCTGTAGAGTTTTCTCACACAGCCTATCTACTCTTTGGACCTTTCGCCTAATGTCTGGGGCTGCCTGATTTATAAAGGCCATCATGACGGCCGCTTTACTCTCCTCTACGGTGGGATCTATCGGAGTGTACTGCCGAAAGGCTTCCATAATTCTCTCTAGGTAAGCTGCCGAGCTTTCCTCAGGCCCCTGACGGACATCCCCTACCTTAGCCAAATTGGTCGGTTTCCGTGCCGCTGCTCGGAGACCGGCCATCAGAGTCTGGCGGTAGACCCGGAGACGCTCCCTACCTTCAGCCTCAATATAATCCCAGGGCCGCCATTCAATGGGAAAGGTCTGGTCGATGATTCGGGGATTTATGGTAGGTCTGCCGTCTTCTCCTGGAACCAGCTTCTGTGCTTCCACTTGGATTTTCTCTCTCTCCCCTAAGTTGTAAAAAGTACCTTGAGCAACTGTTGGCAATCATCCCAAGTCAGCTGGTGTGTAAAAAGGACCGAATCTAAAAGGTTAATTAAATCCCTCGGATTTTCAGAAATATTTGCATTTTGAGATTTTGAATTGTATAGATCTCTTGTGGAGAAGGGCCAGTACTGGTTTGTCTGTTCCCCATCTGCTCCAGGGTGTCCCGCCACTCTCAGGGGCAGCGCCCTCACGGGCCCTGGATCTAGAGGCTGTCCCGTCCTCTGCCTAGTTCCGTAAGCTGGTTTTCCTGTCAGCGGTTCCATTGTGGCTACAGGCACCGCAGGCGAGGGCGCCGCTGCTACCAGGGAGGCAGGTTCGAGCACCGCCGGGAGGGGCGAGTGCTCGGGCTCCTTGGGGAGGGGCACTGGAAAGAGCGAATGCGTGGGCTCCGCTGGGAGGCCCACGGACACTGCAGAAAGGGGCACGGGAAGGAGCGAGTGCTCAGGCTCCGACGAGAAATTATAGGGTGGGGGCGCATTCCACTCCAACTCTGTTAAATCTGGGTATAGATTTGAGTCCGGCAACACTGGGGAGGTGCCAGTAGAGGGCGGCCCTGCGGGCCGGGAGTCCTTCATCTCACCCTTCTTTACCACTTTAGCAGCCAAAATTTTGGTGTTTTCCTTAGGGGCAGGCAGGAGGGTCTTTAGCCAGGGTGGGGGGTCTTGGATCAAACCCTGCCACACCACAATGTAAGGGATTTCATCAGGATGGCCGGTGGCGGCCAAACACCACCCCTTTTTACCTTTTAGATAAGGGAGACATCAAAAGAGCCCTCCTTGGGCCATCTCACCCCAAACTTGGGCCACCCCCCCTCACAAAGAGTGATAAGCTTTCTTTTTTTAACCTCCAAGGACAAATCCTGTGCCCTCTCCTTCACATCCTTAAAGTGACTCACGAGGATAGACAATGGCGTCATCAGAGACTGTCCCATTCCTGAAAAGAAGAGGAAATCCTAGACACAGGACAAAAATCACTCACACACTCTCACAGGTGTAAAGACTAAACAAATGAGGCCCAAGTAACAAAATGATTAAACAGAGGAATAAACAAACAAACAAAAAAACGAACTAAACAAATTGACCCACCTATTCCAGAATCTCTCCCTGGTCCCCTTCTGACCGAGCTCCAGCTCCAAGGTCAGCACTGGGGACCCCAAGGAGGCCAGCGAACATCTCTGTCTGGCCCCCACCAGCAACCCACCAGCGCGTCCGCGTAGGTCCTAATGCTGGTCCACTAGTCCGGGGCTCCAATCTATACACTCCTTCCCCGGCTTTGCGTCCTATCCAGCGGTCTGCCGGAATCCCAGACGAGCCCCCAAATGTTACATCCGAGATTCGCAAGGCCGCAGGACAGAGAGACAGAGTCACCGAGGCTGTAATTACCAAAAGGAGTTTTATTGTCTAGCTCAAGCTAGGGTCCGAGCCCCTAGAGTGCCAGCGCAGTGGCCTCATCCCTGGGCAAGGACCCTCCTTTGTGTGCTAGCCCCCTTTTATAACTTCGTTGCTTACATACTGGTCAAGCATCCACCCCCACAGTGATTTTTTTTTTTTTTTTTTTTTTACTTCAGCCTGCCCTTGATAGGCCCTAACCTATTCCGGGTCCTAGCTGAGAGACTCAGGTTTCTGCTTTCTTTGTCTTTCTCCTCTGCATCCCATAATATACTCATGATGCCTTGCGGTAGGCAATTAAGCAGTAAACAGCAGCTGGAAGGTGTCTGTTCCTTATAGCCCAGTATCTTACATACTTTTCTGAGGTTATATTTTACTCTAATGAAGAAATATGTGCATATGGAAATTAAATGTTTAGGTTGTCCACAAAAATTGTGTTTGCAGCACAGAAGCAATGTTGCTGCCATTTGTACCATGGTAGGCAAATGTGAGCAATTGGTCAATCAGGATTAATCACAGCATTTGGGAAGGTGCTCTCAAAGTAGATCTAACTAATCCTATGATACAGGTTCCTAATAAGTTATGCTATCCAGCTGGGGCTTCATTGGACAGATTTGCTGTTTTATTCATAGATGTTTGGAAATAATGTGATACGTTTATGCATAGTAATTATATATATTTAGTTTATTTATCTTTTATTCTTTTTTATTGTCTTTGCTATTTCTTGTGGACAAGAAGCATACTCATTTTTTTGCATATTTCCTTTATGTCTCCCCATCTTACCTGTTGAAAATATTCATAAATTTTCAGACCATTCTAGCTTTATGATTACACCTATGGAGTTCTGAAATAATTTTCAATAAAGCATTGTGTACCCTGACACATCTGGTTAGTGCTTGAAGTTATTAGTAACTGTCAACTCTCCTCTTATAAGAGTTCATGTTATTCAGAGAACTGAACCCTAAAATCATGAGTCAGAGTGACTTTACTTCCTTCATATCCAGCCTTAGAGTATTTTCTTCCTCTGAAGCATTGACATCTAGAGAATTTTGGCAAGAAAGAAACAAACAGATAAAAGTTTAGTTCCTATTATGAATTCTTGTAAAAAAGTACTACTTGATTGGAAATAAAGGTAAGAAATAGCAATTGTTCCTTTATTTTTAAATTATTTTTAAGTTTTATTTTTAATTGACAAATAACGTATTTGTAGGGTACAATGTGATGTTTTGATATGTACATTGTAGAATTCATTCTTCATTTTTAAATAGTATTTTATAAATATAAAATTTTTGTTTGGATATTATGATAGCTTTGCATTTTTATGGATGTTCATTGTCCAAATGTATTAATACTTTCTAAATGTCTTTTTAGTTAAGTCTTAGCTGAGCTGTAGTTATTAGGTGATAATTTTGGTACAAATTTGTTCTCAGTGTCAAATGTGGAAATCCACAAGAAAGCCTTAACTAGCTTATCTGCTAGGTAGGTATATAGCCTTTGAGCAAATTTTCCTTTTACTATAAGCACTATTACTGCTACTATAACTTCTATCAGTCATGTTAACATCAGTGTTCCATTTATTAGTAATAAGAAATAATTTATCACTCTAAGGATATGGTTAGTGATTTATTTTTCATGTACATTTGGAGTATATTCTTCTTGATGTAAGTCAGTTTGCTTATTTTCTAGAACACTATGTATATTGATGTCAGTAGAGATATTTTTTGTAAGTGCAAACATTGAAGTCACTGTAAACATATGTGTAGGACAGATAATGGTTGCAGATGATGAAGTCTCTGGGTTTTCCTTCCAGGATTTCAAATTAAGAAACAGAGCTTATCACCTTATTCTAATACTTGGAAGTTATTATCATCACTGTTACATAGAAATGATGAGTGAGGACATTTTTACCTGATTCCTGATCTCAAAAATAAAGCATTGAATCTTATATAATCAAGCATGATGTTCATTATAAAATTTATGTAGATGGCTTTCAACAAATTGATGACATACTGAGCTATTCCTTATTTACTGATATGATAGTCTTTTCCACATATAGACATTAGTCAAATGCTATATTTCATTGCATTTGTTGAGATGATCATCAGTTTTTCTGTTTCAGTCTCTTAATATGGGAAATCACCAGGCTTTGCCTGGGTTCACTCTCCCCATACTGCAGTCTACAGTCTGTCCCTGAGCAGTCTGCTGGGACAATGGAGAAGTTCTACTCACTTGTTTCTTCTCTCTCACGGATGTCTGTCATGCACTTCCCAGTGTACAATGCTTGAAAACCCTTTATGTTACATATTTCATCCGGTTGTAAATATTTTAGGTGAAAATTTGGCCCCAGTCCCATAATGTAATTTGGAAGGGGAAATTTCATATTATCAAATTTTAAGCAGGGAAATCCTTAGACATGTAGAGGTTAAATGATTCCCTAATGTCTCATAACAAGTGAATTTTTTAAAAATAAAATATATATTTATGTATTGATGATTAACAAAATTAATAACTCAAATAACTTTTGAAAAAAAAAGCAATGATTTATAATGAAATATTTAATAATCTCTTACTCCATGTCATGTGGCATCTTCCTGGGTATATTTAAAATATATACTTATTCAGTATATATTTTGATATACCTGGAAACACATGTAGGCCTTTGTTCATGTTCTCTTAATTGTGGCTTAGTACTTCAGTTTCTTTCAGATGAAAATTGGAATACACTCTGACCATTGCTGCACTACTTATTTACTCTCCAGGATACTCCATGGATACCCATGCTGAGAAGTTTTTGTGTATGTGTGTTTGTAAATGTCCATGTATCCATCTAATCAACTACAGGAATGCATTGGAGGCTTTTTAATTGCAAGCAATCATTTTATTCAGATATTTACAGCCAATATTAGAATCTACAGAATAGATATCTCCTCCTTCTTTTCCCTTGAAATTGTCGTTATTATCTTTTAACAATGTCATTCTCTATTACTGATTATTTTATAAGATTATCACATGTCTTAATGCATTTTGTTGCTAATAACAACTTATTAGTCTGCTTTGTTTGAAGATTAACTAGGTTAGTCTCACTAGGTTAGCATTGCATGAAGGTATTAATTCCAGGTGTCAAGGTAGCAAAATGAGGGCTTGGAGGTACTGGAGCCACTTGGCTTCCAGTTGATGATATAGGGCCTTGTCTATTACCTGTACCCAGTAAAAATGATAAAAGATTAATTCCTAAAAATGGACGTCATCATAGCTTATTAGAAGCAAGGGGAAGCTTCTGTTCTGAAAAGAATTCTACCATACAATGAATTTGGAAGGAATTTGCAGCCAGCTTCTGAATTGTTCTATTATCTATCTGAAATAGCAAAAATATTGGGGCTATTTAGTTTAAAGAAAAATGATGGAATAGTTATGGTGAGTTATAACTAATACTATTACTGAAAATTTTAATCTAGTGAATAGGTGAGTAGATTGTAAATGGGAAATGAATGTATAGAAGTAATTTTTCTTTTTTACGTATATCAAATTATGTGGTTGTGTTTTTTTTTATTTCAGCATATTATGGGGGTACAGATTTTAAGGTTTCAATAAATGCCCTTTCCCCCCTCTCCCCACACAAGTCTGAGTTTCCAGCATGACCATCCCGCAGATGGTGCACATCTCACTAATTATGTATGTATATACCCGCCTCCCCTCCCCCCTCCCCCTTGCCCAATACCCTATTACTGTAGTAACTATGTGTCCACTTAGGTGCTGCTCAGTTAATACCAGTTTGCTGGTGAGTATATGTGGTGCTTGTTTTTCCATTCTTGGGATACTTCACTTAGTAGTATGGGTTCCAGCTCTAACCAGGAAAATATAAGATGTGCTATATCACCGTTGTTTCTTAGAGCTGAATAGTACACAATGGTATACGTATACCATATTTTATTAATCCATTCTTGGATTGATGGGCACTTGGGCTGTTTCCACAGCCTTGCGATTATGAATCGTGCTGCTATAAACATTGGAGTGCAGGTGTCTTTTTTATAGAGTGTCATTGGATCCTTTGGGTAGATACCCAGTAATGGGATTGCTGGGTCAAATGGTAGATTCACTTGTATCGCTTTAAGGTATCTCCATATTGCTTTCCACAGAGGTTGAACTAGTTTGCAGTCCCACCAGCAGTGTAGGAGTGTTCCTCTCTCTCTGCATCCACGCCAGCATTTGTTAATTGGAGACTTTTTGATAAAGACCATTCTCACTGGAGTTAAGTGATATCTCATTGTAGTTTTGATTTGCATTTCCATGATGACTAGAGATGGTTAGACTTTTTTTCATATGTTTGTTGGCCATTCTTCTGTCTTCTTTAGAAAAATTTCTGTTCAAGTCCTTTGCCCACATTTTAATAGAGTTATTTGATTTTTTTCTTGCTGATTTTCGTGAGCTCTAAGTATATTCTAGTTATCAGCCCTTTATCGGATGAGTAGGATGCAAAAATTTTCTCCCATTCTGTAGGTTGTCTGTTTACTTTCATGACTATTTCTTTGCCTGTGCAGAAGCTTTTTAGTTTCATTATGTCCCATTTATTTATTTTTGTTGCTGCTTTGATTGCCTTTGGGGACTTCTTCATAAACTCTTTGCCTAGGCCGATGTCTAGGAGAGTGTCTCCAACATTTTCCTCTAGAATTCTAATAGTTTCATACCTTAGGTTTAAGTCTGTTATCCAGCGTGAGTTGATTTTTGTGAGAGGTGAAGGGGGTGGGTCCTGCTTTAGCCTTCTACAAGCGGCTATCCAGTTTTCCCAGCACCATTTATTGAAAAGGGATTCTTTTCCCCAGCATATTTTTTGTCTGCTTTGTCAAAGATTAGATGGCTATATGAGGATGGTTTTATATCAGAATTCTCAGATCTTTTCCACTGGTCAATATTCCTACTTTTGTGCCAAAACCAGATTGTTTTAATTACTACAGCTTTGTAGTATAGTTTGATATCTGGCATATTAATACCTCCCATTTTGTTTTTGTTGCCTAGAATTGCTCTTGATATTCGGGGTCTTCTTTAGTTCCATACGAAGCGTAAAATTATTTTTTCTATATCTGTGAAGAATGCTGATGGGATTTTAATAGATATTGCATTGAATCTGTAGATCAGTTTAGGTAGTATAGACATTTTAATGATGTTGAGTCTGCCGATCCACGAGCAGGGAATGGATTTCCATCTTTTTACATCCTCTGCTATTTCCTTTCTCAGTGTTTCATAGTTCTCCCTGTAGAGGTCTTTTACGTCCTTGGTTAAGTATACTCCTAGGTACTTTAATTTCTTTGTTGCTATTGTGAAGGGAATTGAGTCTTTCATTTGGTTCTCAATTTGATTGTTGTTGGCGTATATGAGTGCCTCTGATTTCTGTGTATTGATTTTGTATCCTGAGACTTTACTAAATTCATTTATAAGTTCCAGGAGTTTCTTGGTTGACTCTTTTGGGATTTTCTAAATATAATATCATATCATCATCAAACAGTGAAAGTTTGATCTCTTCTGCCCCTATTTGGATACCTTTAACTCCACTTTCCTGTCTGATTGCTATAGCCAGGACTTCCAGCACTATATTGAATACAAGTGGAGATACTGGGCAGCGTTGTCTGTTTCCAGTTCTAAATGGGAATGCTTTCAGTTTTTCCCCATTCAGTATGATGTTGGCTATATGTCTGTCATATATGGCTTGTATCATTTTTAGGTATGTCCCTTCTATGCCTATTTTCTTAAGTGTTCGTATCATGAAAGAGTGTTGAATTTTGTCAAAAGCTTTCTCTGCATCTATTGAAAGAATCATGTGGTCTTTGTTTTTGCTTCTGTTTATGTGGTGAATTGCATTTATAGATTTACGTATGTTGAACCATCCCTGCATCCCTGGGATGAAGCCCACTTGGTCGTGATGGATTATTTTTTTGATAAGCGTCTGGATTCGGTTAGCTAAGATTTTGTTGAAAATCTTTGCATCTATATTCATTAGGGATATTGGTCTGTAGTTTTCTTTTTTTGTTGCATCCTTTCCTGGTTTTGGTATCAGAGTAATATTCGCTTCATAAAAGGTGTCAGGGAGGTTTCCGTTCTTCTCGATGTTGTGGAATAGTTTCTGCAAGATAGGTACTAGTTCTTCTTTGTAAGTGTGGTAAAATTCGGGTGTCAAGCCATCTGGACCGGGTCTTGTATTTTTAGGGAGATTTTTAATTGCTGTTTCTATTTCGGCTGTTGAGATTGGTCTGTACAGGGAATCTATTTCTTCCTGGTTGAGCCTAGGGAGGCTGTGTGTTTCTAGAAATTTGTCCATTTCCTCCGCATTTTCCAATTTGTGTGCATAAAGGTTTTTGTAGTACTCATAAATTATATCTTGTATCTCTTTGGGATCAGTTGTGATATCTCCTTTTTTGTTCCTGATGGACCTTATTAGAGATTTCTCTTTTCTACTTTTCATTAGCTTAGCCAGTGGTGTGTCGATTTTGTTAATTTTTTCAAAGAACCAACATTTTGTTTTATTAATCTCCTGAATAGCTTCCCTGTTTTCAATTTCGTTTAGTTCTGATTTGGTCTTTTTGATTTCACTTCTTCTGCGCGGTTTGGGGCTGGTCTGTTCTTCTTATTCCAGCTCTTTAGGTCGTTTCATTAGATTGTCTATTTGTGATCTTTTTGACTTTTGGTTATAGGCATTTATGGAGATAAACTTTCCTCTCAGAACTGCTTTAGCTGTGTCCCAGAGGATTTGATAACTTGTCTCTCCATTGTCATTTTCTTCATAGAATTTTTTTATTTCCATCTTGATTTCTTCATTTATGAAGTAATCATTTAGTAGGAGGTTGTTTAATTTCCATGTTTTTGTGTAGAAATGTGAGTTTCTGTTACGGTTGATTTCTACTTTTATTCCACTGTGATCTGAGAAGCTACATGGTATGATTTCTATTTTTTTAAATTTCTTGA
>VSMD01092037.1:0-77715 GCA_008750895.1 Mirza zaza | reverse complement strand
CTCTCTCTCTCTCTCTTTGTTTAGTCAATGTTAACTCATCCATCAGCTCTCAGCTCTGGCATCACTTAACGGGGGAAGATGTTCCCAAAATCTAAATGAAGTCAGATCCTCCTTTTATAAACAATGAGTACCGCATGGGCAATATACGTAACCTTAACATTTGTACCCCATAATATGCTGAAATTAAAAAAAAGGAAAAAACCAATGAGTACCTCTTCGTAACACTCGTCACAGATGGTTTTACATCATCTATCTATGAGTATTTGAGACATGCCAGTCTTCACCCCCAAATGCTTAGTTCCATGAGGACCTGAATTATGTTTACTTTTATTGGCCATGTGACTCTCTGGCCCCCAGCACTGTCACTGGCACAAAGTAGGTACTCAATAAATACTTGTTGGATAAACGAAGGAATGAATGAATGAATAGTACAAATAATTTCCTTTAAGAGTATAGGTCCAGCAACGTAATATTATTAAAGATCACAGCTTATAGTATCTACAAATCACAAGAATTATGTCCCTGATAAAGAATAAGCACATCATTTTCTGCCATTAATTCACAATCATAGATGGAAATAAAAAATAAAAGTAGATATAAATTTAAATTATGATAAATAATAATAATAAAAAAGGATAAGCACATCAATCATGCTCTAACTTGCTTGCGATAAAAACATTAATAATGACTTTTGGGCAGGCGCGGTGGCTCACGCCTGTCATCCTAGCACTCTGGGAGGCCGAGGCAGGCAGATTGCTCAAGGTCAGGAGTTTCGAGACCAGCCTGAGCAAGAGCGAGACCCGTCTCTACTATAAATAGAAAGAAATCAATTGGCCAACTAAAAATACATAGAAAAACAATTAGCCAGGCATGGTGGCGCATGCCTGTAGTCCCAGCTACTCGGGAGGCTGAGGCAGGAGGATCGTTTGAGCCCAGGAGTTTGAGGTTGCTGTGAGCTAGGCTGATGCCATGGCACTCACTCTAGCCTGGGCAACAAATCGAGATTCTGTCTCAAAAAATAATAATAATAATAATGACTCTCAAACAAAGGATAAGGCACTGAGATCACTTACCAGATTCTTTCTCATTCTAGGTAGCGACCCACCTCCAGACCACTAAAGCAGCCCAGCATACCACCATCTTCAGTGACCAGCAGATTCCTCCGGAGGTAATTAGAAGCACTGATGTTAAAATATCCAGAGATTGTCATTGTGGAATTTAGTTCCAGGGTCAAGGATATGGACTTTTTAGCTTAAATGTTTCCGTTAAGACAAGCCAAGGGAAATAGAATACTTCATTTTTCACATGTTGTGCCTGGTTTTGGATATACTGTGTTTCCCCGAAAATAAGACCTACCCATAAAATAAGCCCTAGCAGGATGTCTAAGCATTTGCACAATAGAAGCCCCCGAAATAAGCCCTGGTGCTGGGCGTGGCTATGAAAATAAGCCCTAGTGATGGGCGTGGCTATGAAAATAAGCCCTAGTGATGGGCGTGGCTACACAGCGCATCTGCACAACCCATGCGTGTGGTCGCGGAGCGGGAAAGAACACGAGCAGCCCTTCTCATCTGCCTCATGACAGCTCTAGCGCTCCACAGGAGAGATCGGGGCCAGTGGTTCTAAAGAAAATAGAGTCGCAAGACATTCAGGATGGAATTTGGGGTTTGGAGAGTGATGATGATGTTCCAGAAGACGACAACTTCACTCTATTTGAATCAATGGAGATGGTTGCACCGTACTTAAAAAAGATAACACAGCCCCTGAAAATAAGCCCTCCTATGGTGTCTTCTTGAGGAAAAATACATATAAGACCCTGTCTTATTTTCGGGGAAACACGGTGTGTACTTTATAAACAGACAATGAAACATGTTGACTACAAATTCATATTCACTCATTTATTCATTCGACAACTATTTTGTGCCTGTAGCAGTGGACAAACATAGACACAACATCTGGCCTTAGGGAGCCCACATTCCAGGGGATGATGACAGCTGATATTCACCGAGTGGCTGCTCTTGTGCCAGCCCGTACTATGAGTTTGACGTGCATTATCTCACTTTAATGCTCACAAAAATCATCCAGGTTAGTACCCGGGCATTTTTTGTTTGGGGACCACCCAGGATCCACAGTTCTTAACAGCCACTGTCTCCCCTGACAGATTGTTCTTCTCACATGATACTCTCTAGAGCAGGACTGTCAGACAAAGGCTCCACCCTCTCCAGCCACGTGTCAAGATGTAACCAGTGAGGCCAAGCAATTGCTCCTTGCCTCAAATCTGCATCTCAGACTGGGGGACAATGAGACTGAAAGCAGTTGGGGTCCCGTTTCATCTTTGGAGCTGTGTTCAGACCAGACTCCCTGGCCAGGTGCCCCCGTGGGGCCTCCTTCTTCCCAACTTCCCACGCTGCCTTCCAATCTATGTGTCCCCAATATCCTTCCAGTCAACCCTTTTTGCTTAATTTAGAAGCAGTTTCTATTGCTTACTACTCAAGAAAATTAATTGTCATTGAAAAGATGACAAGGCCGGGCAGGGTGGCTCACGCCTGTAATCCTGACACTCTGGGAGTCCGAGGCGGGAGAATTGCTTGAGCTCAGGAGTTAGAGACCAGCCTGAGCAAGAGCGAGGTCCTGTCTCTACTATAAATAGAAAAAAATTATCCAGGCATGGTGGTGCATGCCTGTAGTCCCAGCTACCCGGGAGGCTGAGGCAGGAGGATTGCTTGAGCCCAGGAGTCGGAGGTTGCTGTGAGCTAGGCTGACACCACGGCACTCGAGCCCAGGCAACAGAGTGAGAGTCTGTCTCAAAAAAAAAGAAAGGAAAAGAAAAGAAAAGAAAAGATGACAAAACAGGTTGAAAAAAAGGTCATACAGCTAGAAAACGGTGAGTTAGGATTAGAATCGATACAGTCTGACTCTAGAGCTCTCCTCATGCCTGAAAAAGAAAGGGATACGCCCACAAGTGCTATGACTCATAGGGTGAATTCCAGCAGGTTCTATGCTGTTCCACTCTCATCAAGGCTTCAGTAATGTGATACAACCAGTCCCAAACACACCCATACTTCCCACTCTTTATTTGAGAATTTTGTTTTTGTTTTTTTTTTTTTTTTGAGACAGAGTCTCACTTCGTTGCCCAGGCTAGAGTGAGTGCCGTGGTATCAGCCTCGCTGACAGCAACCTCAACTCCTGGGCTCAAGCGATCCTCCTGCCTCAGCCTCCCGAGTAGCTGGGACTACAGGCATGCGCCACCATGCCCGGTTAATTTTTTTCTATATATTTTTAGTTGGTCAATTAATTTTTTTCTATTTATAGTAGAGATGGGGTCTCGCTCTTGCTCAGGCTGGTCTCGAACTCCTGACCTTGAGCAATCCTCCCGCCTCGGCCTCCCAGAGTGCTAGGATTCCAGGCGCGAGCCACCGCGCCCGGCCTATTTGAGAGTTTTGAAGGGTCTCCTAGAACGGAAAGGTGAGGGTTGGCTACAAGCCATGGGTTGGGAGAGGTTTGCAGTTGAACCAGCCAGAGTCTCTGGGGCACCCACAACTGTCAGCTCAAGCTGGACACCGTCGCAGATAGGCTTTGTCCACTGGCAGTAGACGGTTTTCCCTGGACAGGGACCCTAAATGACTTTGGTACTGAGTCAGCCTCCAGGTGGAATAACACCCTCATGTCCTCTTCCCTCTTCCTTAGCCAGAGGTTTTATCTAGTTCTGAAGAGTGGAAACACCCATCCTTCAAGCATGCATCTAAAATCTCTGGCCTGCTCATGCCTGTCATCCTAGCACTCTGGGAGGCTGAGGCGGGAGGATTGCTCAAGGTCAGGAGTTTGAAACCAGCCTGAGCAAGAACGAGACCCCATCTCTAAAAATAGAATTTATTGAAACCTAAAAATCTGTACCCTCATAATATGCTGAAAAAAATGGATCAGTATAATATGCTGAGACAAAAATAAGTAAATAAACAAATAAATAAGACATGGGTCTTTTAAAACCAAAAAAAAAAAAAAAATAGAAAGAAATTAATTGGCCAACTAATATATATATATAGAAAAAATTGGCCGGGCATGGTGGCTCGTGCCTGTGGTCCCAGCTACTCGGGAGGCTGAGGCAGGAGGATCGCTTGAGCCCAGGAGTTGGAGGTTGCTGTGAGCGAGGCTGATGCCACGGCACTCACTCTAGCCTGGGCAATATAGTGAGACTCTGTCTGAACAACAACAACAACAACAAAATCTTGGGCCCGAAGCCTCTCTCCCTGCGTCTTAAAGCCTCTGCTGCTGCTTCCAAAGTGAATGACTCAATCCTGGGGGAAGAAAAGGCCCCCCGAGAACAAGCGAGAAAGCACCGTGGGAGGGACACCACCCAGCCAGAGTTGTTATCGTGCCCCACGACCTCGTCCCAAGCGTGCACAGCCATAAACGTTCCTTGTACACTCAGGAGAGAAGGAAATGCGTGTGAATACCTTGCTGAGTCCAGGGAAGAATCCGAGCGTGTTTCTTTGGCTGTGTTGGTGGTGGATTTCTCACACATACAATAACAAGTTTCTGGCTTTCCTGCCACATATGTCTGAGCAATGTGTTGCCGCATCTCTGACAGTTGGTGACATTTCCTTTGCAGTCAGCAAGATGCGTACAGAGGCAGCGTGTCCAACGAAGAAATTAACATCCTGAGTCCCTCTACATTTTATTAGTCATCATTTTGTGCCTTTATCCCACGAAAATATTCACCGACCACCTACTGCGCGTTCAGCCCCGGGAGACACAGAGCTGAATCCAAAGCGATCATTGCTGCCTTGAGGAGGCGATACATGTGCCTAAATAACTATATTACCCAGTGACATTGTTAATTAGAATAATTATCCTAGCACTCTGGGAGGCTGAGGCGGGCAGATCGCTCAAGGTCAGGAGTTTGAAACCAGCCTGAGCAAAAGCGAGACCCCCATCTCTACTATAAATAGAAAGAAATTAACTGGCCAACTAATATATATATATATATATAAAAATCAGCCGGGCATGGTGGCGCATGCCTGTAGTCCCAGCTACTTGGGAGGCTGAGGCAGGAGGCTCACTTGAGCCCAGGAGTTGGAGGTTGCTGTGAGCGAGGCTGACACCACGGCACTCACTCTAGCCTGGGCAACAAAGTGAGACTCTGTCTCAAAAAAAAAAGAAGAATTAACATTTATTTGAGGACTTACATTGTACCAGAGACTGTTCTAAATATTTTACATGGAATATCTCCTCTAACTAAACCTTGTTATCCTCTGTTATCATATCCATTTTACAGACCAGGAGCTTGGAATAGTTATATATGCCCAAGATCACACTAGTACAATAAGAATTGGGGCAATGTGCTTCTTTTTTTTTTTTTTTTTGAGACAGAGTCCTACTCTATTGCTCGGACTAGAGTCCCGTGGTGTCAGCCTAGCTCACAGCAACCTCCAACTCCTGGGCTCAAGCGATCCTCCTGCCTCAGCCTCCCGAGTAGCTGGGACTACAGGCACGAGCCACCATGCCCAGCTAATTTTTTCTATATATTTTTTTGGGGTTGTGCAATTAATTTCTTTCTATTTTTAATAGAGACGGGGTCTCCCTCTTGCTCAGGCTGGTTTTTGAACTCCTGACCTTGAGCGATCCTCCTGCCTCAGCCCCCAGAGTGCTAGGATGACAGGCGTGAGCCACCGCGCCAGGCTGGTAATGTGCTTCTGAATTCCAGGAGACAGACATGAGTCCCGCAGAGGGGTTCTGGGAAGGTTTCGGAGTGGAGAGAGTGCACAAGCTCATCCGGTTGCTGTACATCCTTTAAGCTGATGTTAAGGAAGTGTGAGCATCCTCCTTTGTGAGTCTCACCCTCAAGAGTTATTGTCAACCTCCATCTTTCCTCTGAGAGTTGCTTATGAATCTGCAGGTACTGATAACAGACTTAACATGAAAACCTTAGGCTTCTATTGATCTCACATCAAGCTTGAAAAAGTTCATTCTATATTGGTCTGTTGTATTTGTGATCTGAAAAATTGAGTGAATTGATGAAACCCGGGGAAAAAAATTGCCACAGAGTTAAAAGATCAATTGAAGAAACTAATACCGTCATGAATTCACCTATTGGCCCAAAGGCCACTACTTAATCAGAATTTTACAACAAGGTGAGACCTTAAACATAAACTGATCTATCACTTTCAATTTAAAAATGAAAAGAACGAAGGCACAGGCCGGGCGCGGTGGCTCACGCCTGTCATCCTAGCACTCTGGGAGGCTGAGGTGGGAGGATTGCTGGAGGTCAGGAGTTCGAAACCAGCCAGAGCAAGAACGAGACTCTGTCTCTACTATAAATAGAAATACATTAATTGGCCAACTAATATATATAGAAAAAATTAGCCGGGCATGATGGCTCATGCCTGTAGTCCCAGCTACTTCAGGAGGCTGAGGCAGGAGGATTGCTTGAGCCTAGGAGTTGGAGGTTGATGTGAGCTAGGCTGACGCCACGGCACTCACTCTAGCCTGGGCAATAAAGCAACAAGATGAGATTCTGTCTCAAAAAAAAGAAAGAAAGAATTAAGGCACAGAGAGGTAAAAAGACTTGCCCAAGAGCACACAGTCACTTTGTGTAGGAGCCTGGACGTGCACTCTTAGCTTCTGATTCCTAATCTGATAGTCTTCCTATTATTTAAGAAAACAACTTTATTGAGGTATAATTAAAGTACACTAAATCACATCTGCTTGGAGTATACAATTTGATCCATTTTGACATATGCTTTCATTTACATGTGAAACCATCATCACAATAAATATTTCCATTGCCCCCAAAAGTTTCCTTATGCCTTTTTATTCCTCCCTATATTTCCATTCCTAGCCCACCACTGACCTGCTTTCTATCACTCTAAATTTGCTTTTTTTTTTTTTTTGAGACAGAGTCTCACTCTGTTGCCCAGGCTAGAGTGCCTTGGCATCAGCCTAGCTCACAGCAACCTCAAACTCCTGGGCTCAAGCGATTCTCCTGCCTCAGCCTCCTGAGGACCTGGGACTACAGGCACGCGCCACCATGCCTGGCTCATTTTTTTTCTATTTTCACTTGTTCGGCTAATTTTTTTCTATTGATAGTAGAGACGGGGTCTCGCTCTTGTTCAGGCTGGTTTCGAATTCCTGACCTTGAACGATCCACCCGCCTCGCATCCAAGAGTCCTAGGATTATAGGTGTGAGCCACCGCACTCAGCCTAAATTTGCATTTTTGATGATTTTACATAAATGGAAGAATACAGTATATATTCTTTTTTGGCTGGCTTCTTTCACTCACATGATTATTTTGAGATCCATTCGTGTTGTGTGTATCCATAGTTCATTCCTTTTAATTGCTGACTGGTATGCTGAATGGTAGTCCATCATAAGGACATAACACGATTTGTACAACCCTTCATCTGACACCTTGGTTAACAGACACCTTGGTTGTTTCCAGTTTTGAGCAATTATAAGTAAATCCACGATAAACTTTCCTGTGCAAATGTTTGTGTGGGTATATGCTTTCATTTCTCTTGGGTAAATAATTAGGAGTAGATTGGCTGGATCACATGGTAGGTGTATGTTTATCTTTAAAAGGAGCTGCCAAACTTGTTTTACCATATTGTCTCCCCACCAGCCGTGTACACAAGTTCCTGTTGGGTACGGGAACAGCCTCTCCAACATTTAGCACCAACTTTCGTTTCACTATTATTTTTATTTGCTAGTAACAATTCCCATCACAACTGACTAGTAAACTCTTTTTTTTTTTTTTTTTGAGATAGAATCTCCCTTTGTTGCCTGGTCTAGAGTGCCGTGGCATCAGCCTAGCTCACAGCAACCTCAAACTCCTGGGCTCAAGCGATCCTCCTGCCTCAGCCTCTTGAGTAGCTGGGACTACAGGCATGCGCCACCATGCCCAGTTGATTTTTCTATTTTTAGTAGAGATGGCTCTCTCTTGCTCAGGCTGGTCTCAAGCTCCTGAGCTCAATGGATCCTTCCTCCTCAGTCTCCCAGAGTGCTAGGATTGCAGGCATGAGCCACTATGACCCCAGCCTTCACCAATCTCTTCTGTCAACTCATTCAAGCTCATGTTTCAGCAATCACAGTTGTCTCTCAATATATGCGGGGATAATGAGAGACAACTGGTTCCAAGAACCCCCACGGATACCAAAATCCACAGATGCTCAAGTCCTCTGGATAAAATGATGTAATATTTTTCATATAACCTACACACATCCTCTGGTAAACTTTCTCTAGGTTACTTATAACATTTAATATAATGTAAACGCTGTGTAAATAGTTGTCATACTGTATTGATTTGGGAATGGCAAGGAAAAAAGTCTGTATATGTTCAACACAGATGCAACCATCCATTTTTTTTTTTTAGAATATTTTCAATTTACGGTTGATTGAATCCACAGATGCAGAATCCATGAATACAAAGGGCTGACTTTGTACTACAATTTTGCAGATGCATGTATTAATACATGCCCACACCCCTTCCCACAATGCCCCATTCCCTACTTCTGGTGTGCATAAGTCTCACCTAGGGAGCTTATTCAAAGCAGAAACACCAGGGCCCCACACTCTGAGATTTTGATTCCATAATATTGGTGTGAGCCTGGCATCTGTATTTTCAACACACTTGGTAGGTAGAGCAGATCTAATTGTTACTTTATAGCTGCTCGTCATTCATTCCTTGACCTAAAATCAACCCAATTCTATTTGGAGGAAATAAATAAATTATGAGCTTCGTAGGAGGGCAATTCCAGGCACTCACATCTGTAGAAGCCACACCCCTTCACCATCCATTGGGTGAGCCAAGGACTTGGCACGTGACCTAAGCTTAGCCAATCACATGCCCTCTCTCAAGACTTTGACTTTCGATTGAGGGAACAAGTGGAAATGCTGTAGACCCTCACCAATGGCATCCCATTCCAAACAAGAGTCGATGGTGTGCTTTCTGCTTATTGGCGGCAGAGTTTTCTTGGTAACTACCTGGTCCCTCAGGTTCCTCTCAATTCTAGAACTCCCTTCCTACTTGCCCAAATATCTTTTCAACTAACAACGTTTTGCTCAAGTTAGCTGGTCCCTTTTCAATGTTTACATCCAAAGTGATACTCCAGGATATCTCAGGCAGTTCCGATGCAAGCTCTCTAAAGGCCAGCCTTTGAGAAACATTGCCTTGAATTTTCAGTGCTTGCCTACTTGATTATTTTTGGGAAAGGGCATGTTGGCTCTACTCGCTGTCTCCAGCCATCATATCTACTTAAGCAACTTGTCAAATACTTTCAACAGCATAGGGAGATCCTGTTTTTACAATATTGCATTCTTCCTCTTTTGCATACCATGTTTGTAATCTCTGCATATGATATGGGCCTTTTGTTTCCCTACCTTGTTTACTATTGAATTCGAGCTCCAAAATGCTGTTCTTGTGCTGGCAAACCCAGAATTACCCTCACTAGCTTTTCTTTGTTCGTGCACCTCAGGAGCCTCTGTGAGTCTAAATGTAGAGGAAAAGTTGGTAGAACCAAGCGGACATCTGAGAAGCCACTAATTAGCTGCCAGATAGTGTGTTGATGTGGCCCATGACCTCAGGGAACTGATTACAATGATCTCCAGGAAAGAATAGAAAGCCAAAGGAGCACCATTATTAGCAACTCCTGATGAAATGATGACATTCCAATGATAACAATAGATGCTAATTGTCCCCTCAAAGGAAGTTTCTATGGTAATAAGCCCTTGGTCACAGATTTCTGGCTAAAGAGTTAGTCATTGCAGAACAAATTATAGCAGAACAGAATAAGGGCTGTGACCCTCTTTTCCCAGCGAAGGCAATGTTATGTACGTTGGTATTATGCAGTATTGTTAACAAACTAGTTCTAGAGGCAGCAGTTATGTTGCTCTTAAGAAGAATGGACTTCAGTAGGGAGTGGACTTCTGAGACGTTTGACCAGCCAGTGTCCATTATTATTTCCCTCTTTGAGGAGGGCATCTCAGTATGCCTCTGAGAGACCTCCATCCCCCCATGATAGTTTCAGTGGGGCTGACACCACCTCCTTAGCTCCAGAGGTGGGCACAGAACCTAGTTAGTGAGGGCATTCAGTTTCCCTGACCACACTGATAGAGTCAAGATGGACACATGACAGAAGCCAGACTGTAACCAGCCCTATGCAAATTTCAACGACCCCTATATATTCTTTATAATCCTCTCCCTTAACTAAAGACTTAACCTTTTGAGTTGTTTCTGCAAGACAAAGGAATTGAAATTCTGAAGGCCCAGGGGAGACTTCCTGACTCCAAGACTCACCATCCCTTCACAACCTGCCCCCAATGCAGGTAGCCCCTTGTTAGTTAATGACACCACGACCTGCCCCAGGGCATGTGGGCCCCTCCATTAATAGTTCTTGGTCTCTGTTAGTTGGGGATATGGATTTGAGGCAACATCTCCCATCTTTCATCTTTAAAAATTCCTTTCTTTCTTGGCAATTTTCATTGTCTCAAGGATTGGATTTTGTGTTTATGAGTGACAGGACCCAGGCCAAATCCCCCCACAGCTGCAACAACAAGACCAGTGAGACACAGAGCTGGTCTTTGCTGGAGCCATTGAGAAGATGGTGCTTTTTGCTGAGTTCGTTAAACTGGTTAGGGTGTTTCCCGAAAATAAGACCTACCCCTAAAATCAGCCCTAGCAGGATTTCTAGGCATTTGAGCAATAGAAGCCCTACCCAGACCCAGTGACGGGTGGCTACGCAGCGCATTTGCACAGCCCATGCATGTCGTGGCAGAGCGGGAAAGAACACGAGCAGCCCTTCTCATCCGCCCCATGACAGCTCTAGTGCTCCACAGGAGAGATTGGGGCCAGTGGCCCTAAAGGAAATAGAGTCGCAAGACATTCAGGATGGAATTTGGGGTTTGGAGAGTGAGGATGATGTTCCAGAAGAAGACGACTTCACTCTATTTGAATCAATGGAGACGGTTGTACCATACTTAAAAAAAAAAAATAACACATCGCCTGAAAATAAGCCCTAGGGTGTCTTCCTGGGGAAAAATAAATAGAAGACCCTGTCTTATTTTGGGGGAAACACCGTAGATCCAGGCCATTTTCACCGCCATTGAGGAACCAAGTCCCAGGAGGCTTTGCGCTGGCCACGGCAGTCTCGCGAGAGGTTGCGGCAGCCGGCCTCAGGGGCGTGTGGAGCACGTGAGGTGCGCTAGCAAGGCCTAGAGACTCCTTCGTCAGTACTGGGACACCCCAAAGCCACTGACTGCCACCGCAAAGCCCATGCCAGCGCCAGTATCAGCTATGCCGCCGCCGCCGCCGCCGGTGAGCCCCAGCAGGGCCCCGAGGGTGAAGACGGAAGGGCGGCGGGCACAGGGAGGTCATAGGTCACTGGGGGCTGTCCAAGTGAGTCATGGGGGACTGGGAATCTCGCTGGGAGACGTGTGGTCGTTATCCGGGTGTCTGGGCCAGCCATGGGGGGCTCCTGTGTGAGATAGACGCATTGCAGGGGAGTCAAGCAGGTTTGGGGGGCGCCGGGAAGTCATAGGTCACTGGAGGCTGTCCGGGTGGGTCATGGGGGTCTGGGAATCTCATGGGGTGACCTGTGGTCATTATCGGGGTGTCTGGGGCAGCCATGGGGGGCTGCTGTGTGACATAGATGCATTGTGGGGGAGTCCCGCAGGGTTGGGGGGCACTGGGAGGTCATAGGGTCACTGGGGGCTGTCCCAGTGGGTCATGGGGGGATGGGAATCTCACAGGGTGACCTGTGGTCATTATTGGGGTTTCTGGGGCAGCCATGGGGGGCTCCTGTGTGATATAGAGGCATTGTTGGGAGTCCCGCAGCATGGGGGGTGCCAGGAGGTTGTGTGCCATGTGACGAGCTGGTAACTGGGTTTGCCAGGAGTGGCTCCGCAGTGCTGGGATCTGGGGGGAGGCAGGAATGGATTACTGGGGGAGGTGGTGGAGCAGATGGGGCCATTCGCGGAGTGGAAGGAGCTAGAAGGCCATGAGACTTGCCAGCCTGGTAACTTTGAAATTGAGGGGGGTCACTGGGCATTGGGATGCCTGAGGGGGTACAGAAGCTTGAGGTTTTAGGGTGGAATGAGGTCTTTCTAGGATCAACTCGAGAATGGTCAGGGACATCTGACACTTTTATTGGGGCCACCAGAGGGGTCCTATCAGGGTAGCCTTGTGGGGTCATGAGGGGACCCACAACCTTGTCATTCCCCTGTAGGGGAGACCCCAGACTCTGGCTCCTTCAACCTGAGCGTTTTACAGACATGGTCTCCTTTAATTCTCAGTCTCCCCCAGAAGTAGATGCGATGGTTTGGGTCACCTCCATCTCCCCAGCTTCTGAAACAGAGTCTGGCAGAAGTTGAGTCTCCACTGGGAGGCACTTGAATTAGGGTAATCTCCATTTTTCAGAGGTGGGAACTGAAGGTGGGAGAAGTATATTAACTGCCCCAGAGCCATTTGGAGCTGGGCTGCAAATCCAAGTCTGACCTGTCCCTAGAGGTGTCTGGGGCAAGGAATGTGACCAGGAGGTCCCTTATGGAGGGTCTCCAGGAGAAAGGGCTGAAGGAGGAGTCCCAGGTGATGGGGTTATGTGGAGTTGGCTTGAATGAGGAGTTGTTGGGCAGATCTCAGATGTGTGTTGGGGTCCAGCAGGTCTGTGGGGAGCACTTTTAGAGCCTTGGGGAGCTGGGCAGGGTTGGGGGTCACTCTAGAGGGAAGTTGTTCCGGCCGATTCTTAAAGGGAGACATTGACATTAGGAAATAACTGACAAAACCTTTTAGGGGGTCATGGTTGTATTTTGGGGGAAGTTAAAGCAGGAGGAAATCATGGTCTCCAGGGCAATTTTGAGAGGTGGATGTGTTAGGGCTGTGGTCCCCAACTCCTGGGCCAGTTGTCTTCCATGAGACTGGTGCATGGTGCCAAAAAGGTTGGGGACTGGGTTTCGAAACCGAGAAAGACGTGACTGTTGGTGTTTGTGAGGGAGACTGTGTGCGTTGCTCACGCATGAGCACAGCATAGGCGTGGGCTGAGGTCTGGGGAGGCCACTGGGGGAGACTGAGCTTGTCTCAGGATGGGGTCCCCAGGGAGCTCGCTGGAGGCTGTTGGAGGGGCTGGCGTGGGAAACTTTGACAGAGGTGCCACGCTGGGGATTCTCAGAGGGCTCCATATTTGGGGGTGGTCAGGGGCTTCTGTGAGCTCTCTAGTGTGCCCAGGGGACAAAAAAAATTTTTTTTAATTAAAAAAGAATCAAGCCAACTCAGAGGAGAGACGTAAGCCAAACGATTGAGGAACACAGACTCCTGGTGGCACTATGCAAGCCCTTGAATCCAGCCATAACTGAGGCAGCGCTACCCACTGGGCTTTTCAATGACATCGCCCAACAACCTCCTCTTTGGTTTTGCTCAAGTTGGTTTCGAGTTGGGTTTCTGTCACTTACAACCACAAAAATCCTGACTAATGTACACGGGAAGCAATAGCTTGACCTCCACAAAGGTTATTTGATGAGATTGTTATTCCATTCATCTGGAACTTTCTGAGCTACTCTTTCTGGTCTAGCAAGGAAAGTGATACAGGCATAAGAAAAGGACAGGAAGCTTTTATAATTGAATCCTCCTGCTGCAAACACTTTCCCACACATTTCCTAAGCTATGTGGTAAAAAATCTTGTTTTCTTGCCTTCCTTCTGCACAATGTTTTCAAATTCAGAACATATGCTGAAACACTCCAAATGAACTTGACTTCTGCTGTTTCTCTTTCCTCGGGAAATCATTTCAATTCTTGTGGACCGCCTGGCCTCCCCTATCACCTTGATGCCTTTCTTCCAGTTGTGATTTCTTTACAAAGTCCTACCAGGCCAAGGTCATTAGCTTTAGCGCCACCATCTAATATCTCATGCAAGTTCTCCAGCAGAATGAATTAAAGAGAAGGCAGGTCAGGGCTGCTTCTCCGAGCCCATCCTGGTGGGCACACTCTTCCCCTTAGTGCATTCACACCCCAGTGAGGGACACTAGTCTATTAATATTTAATAGTCTTTGCCATGTGACGGGATAGAACTATTGAGTGTCCCAAATGGTTCACAGGTGTAAAGTTATAGAGTCAATTTGCAGCTTCTCGCCATCTTTGACTCCCTACAAGCAATTTATTGCCAAACCTTGTGATCTCTGTCCCCAAGGAGCTTAAAAAGGAAACTCAAATTGGTTAACAGAAAGCACATAGGGGTTTTCAGTACCACCAGATCAGGGTGTAGATAGTTCCAAGGTCATCTGCTTTAGATATACGACAAAAATAAAGTCTGAAATCTTGTGGAGAATGGCTAGAGACAAAGAAGTTTGAAAAAATGTGGAGGAAAAAATAGTAAAATCACTGATTGTGTGAATACAAAGGAAAACACAAGTTGGAAATCCTGCTGGAGTTTCTGGCTTAGAAAGTTAGGCATAAAGTAGAAAATAACAGTAGCCATGGATAAGAGCTGGTAAATTAAAAAGTATTACTTTTTTATTTTTTACAAAAATAATACTGGTTCATTGTAGAAATAGAAATCATCTGAAATCACACTTCCCAAGTATGAACACAATTAGAAGTTTAAGATGTTTCTTTTATGCCTAAACGTACACTCTGCTCTAGATAGTTGGGATCTAGACATTGTCTGTACTATTTATCATGACTTGTTTAACATATTTTATGATCATTCTTCTATATCACTAAAAATTCTAAACATGATTTTTTCAAATTTTTTTCACTTAACTATTCAATATTTCAGGCATACCAATAAGTTATAAAGAATAATATAATGAGCACTTATCTCAAAAAAATCATTACAAACAGAGTTGAAATGATTTTTCAAGCTGAAAATGATTTTTTCTGCTTGCATAATGTTCCATCATAGAAATGTAACATCATCTATTGTTTGGCATTTGGACTGTTTCAGATTTTTCATTATTGTAACACTGTGCTTAACATATATATACATTTCTGCACACACATCTGTGGTTATTTCCTGAAGACAAATTCCTAGAAATGTCGGATGTGGTGGCACTGCTACTTAGGAGACTGAGACAGGAGGATCACTTGAGGCCAGGAGTTCAAGACCAGCCTGGGCAACATAGTGAGACCCCATCTCTACAGAAAATTTTAAGAAATAGCCAGGAGTGGTGGTGCGTGCCTGTAGTCCCAACTACTTGGGAGGCTGAGCCTTGAGCCCAGGAGTTTGAGGCTGCAGTGAGCTATGATCGTGCCACTGCACTCCAGCCTGGGTGACAGAGCGAGACCCTGTCTCGAAAAGAAAAACAAATTTTTAATTAAAAAAAATTTTTTTTTAATTCCTAGAAGTAGAATTGCTGTTGCCCAATATAGGGACATGTTGCTAAATATTGCCAAGTTGCTCTCCAGGAAAGTTCTAACTAGGTACGTCCTATGCCACCCCCAGCCATTGTATGAAAGAGCTTATAAAATTACTGCACATGAAACACCTGGGGAAGCATCATAAAATGTTTCTAATCCACCTTTTGAACAGACAGAGTGTCTGCTCCTCCCGGGTGCAGGCTCTCTGCCAGGTACTGAGGATACAGAAGCAACTTAGGCCCTGTTGATCTAGCAGAGAATAGCACTGGAGTAGGAGGCAGAAGACATACATGCTGGAGAAACAGCCTAGCAAAGTGCTTTAGGGCACTGCTTCCAGAGCCCGACCTCCACCTGGGACAAATTATTCAACTTCCCATGCCCCAGTTTCCTTATCTGTAAAATGGGGGTCATCAAACTTGCCCAGCATAATCTATAAATCTGAGAAATCAGAGGTTCAAAAGGCACGATGCATAGACCCACTCCCTTGGAGCACCGTGTTACTAACTCACCTCTATGCACAGCATCTTAGGAAAAAGCAAGAGACAGGTAAGGGAGGCCAGACTAGCAAATCCAAATCATGGAAACAGGAAGGGAGGAGAGAGAATAGGTTTGTGCTCGTGGCACAAGAATACAATTACCCTTCTCAGTAAGAAGGTCTAGGAAATGCTCCAGGCCGGTTTTCCTGAGTCCCTGCCCAAGCGTTGCCTCCAAAAAGGATTAGCAAAATGCTTCCTGACTGTGATCCTCTCTGCTTGCCTGAGGTCACATCTGAGCCCTACAGAAGGCAAGCTACTAAAAGGGCCTTGGCCACTAGGCAGAGGGGTGTGTTTTCTGTTGCCAAAAGGGAAGGCAAACACTCTTTCTCATCACACGTCCAATATATATAATCTGTGTATATTAATGTGCTCTATATATCATGTAGAAAAAAGCACATTGCAGAACAGTATGCTGCAAAAGGTACCATATGTATAAAACTATAGTTCATGCACTCATACAATAATTGATTAAAAGGCATTTGTTGAAGGCTTGTATGTGCCAGGTCCTGTGCTAAGTACTGGGGGATATAATGAGGATAGAGTCCCTGCCCTCAGCAAGTTTTCATCCCAGTGACAGAAAGCAACGTAAGATATCTTCGATACTGCCATGTTGTTGGATTTTGTTTTCGATAATTATTAGGTGTCACCAGTCTAAAAAAAATTAATTTTGGTTTTTAGAGTAATGAATGATCTGCAGCAGCTAGAAGAGAGAGGCAGATGAACAAGGGGAACCACAAAACTAATCCAAAAATTAAATAAATCAGGTCAAAGAAGGCTGAGAAAGAGCCATGATGAAGAGGACCCTTAAGGAAAGGAAGAGGATTACAATGAATCTGCTCTTCTTAAGAATCTCATTTGATGATCTGCTCTACCACAGGGGTGAGCAAACCTTTTCGGTGAAGGGCCTGCCCACTGGTAAATATTTTCGGCTTTGCAGACCGTTGGATCTCTCCCCCAACTACCTCACACCTATCTCTACCTCACATTAACACCTCCATATCTCTTACCTTTATTTGAAACAATAAGGGGAGACAAGTGTAGGTGTGTAGATGCTTGTACACACCCTAGTCACTCATTAAGGACTAGCTTATATGTCCCCTACTTCATGAAGCTGTTCTTCATCATCTTCAGCTTAAGATAATGACTCCCTCCTTTAAATTCCCATCTGATTTTCTACATCTTTTTCACACACTCATTTCGTTGAATTGCAGTTAGAGGGGTCTACTTTGTGGACTTACCTTTCCTGTGTTCCTTTTGCAAATCAACATTATTCATTTATATGGAACCTATTTTGCAATCACGGCATTGCAATCACTGCCATTGCAGTGTGAAAGCAGCCAAAGATTATACACCAATGAATAGGCAGGCTGTGTTACAAAAAAACGTTATTTATGGAGGCAGGAGTTTAAATCTCATATAGCTTTCATGTGTTGTTAAATATTCTTCTTTTAAAAATTTTTTTAACCATGTAAAACTGTAAAAATCATTCTTAACTCTTGAGACAGATTTGGCCCGTGGGTCACAGATTGCCAAGCCCTGATTGAAACAGCTACATAATAGTCCATTCTGTTCATATTCCAGAATACTCTTAACTGATGTCCCGTTGGTGATATTTAGATGGCTTCCAGCTTTTTCCTGTGGCACATAGTGCTATGATCAACATCCCCATACATGCGCCCTTCAGTGGGTAAATGACTATCTACCGCCTGTCTCTGAATTCACACAGTTGTCACCGGCACCAGCTCACTCAGAAAAATTATATGGGTGGAGTTCTCGAGACGGTCCCACTGAACTCCAAACGCAGAGGATCATAATGGCTCTTTTACTCACCAACCTAATAATTCTATTTTTAAAGGGCTGTCAAATTGCCTGACATGAGTTATTCCTTATGAACCCTGCTGCTTGTTCCCAAGTGATTCATCGTCCTCAGTGTTTACCAGAAGGTTCTCAAGATGGCCTTCACAGTTTTCACTGTTAAAAACACTCAGCGGCCATTAGCCAGGCCACCCTGCCCTGCTGAGACATGCTTCCTCCAAGTGCCTCTCACCAGCCTCCCCGCCCTATCTTTGTTTTAGATATTCGGTCAGTTTGATGTAAGATTTCCTTCCTACCGCCACTGTCACTCAAATACTTGGATGGGGGTTTAGTACATCTGTAAATTTTTCCCACGGATCTTCAGCTTCTATTTATACAAGGCTATCTCCATCCTATCTACGCCATTTCTATTTTTTCCCTTTGTTTGCATCACTTCAAATTTTTAAAGAACACATTTATTTTTAAATTATTTTTGCAAAAGGAATGCATAGTTATTGTAAGAAAAACAAATACCCGCTCATGAAATGCCATAAAGCAGACTATGAAAGTCCTCCCTCCTGTACTGCCCTGCCAGTGACCCTGCCCACCCCTTGAGGTAGCCGTTACTCTTAGATAGACTGGGACTCCAGCTGCAGGGCTGCTTATCTGTGCGACCTGGGACGAGTGACTTGACTTCTCAGTCTCGGGTTCTTCGTCTGTAAAATGGGAATGGTAGTTCTTATTACTGCAGGTGGAAATTGTGCTTATGAAGCATTTAACACTTGCTACAGTGCCTGACTGTACTAAATGCTCAATAAACAATATCAGGGATATTATTATTACTATTAAGTGCTTTGTATTATCCTCCCTCTGTGCAAAGGTAGTAATAATATAATGTATAATTTTTAACATCAGTGGTATCAATTTATGCATAAACTTTGGTAAATTTTTTCATCAATTTATCTGGAGCAACTATCTTATTCTCTTTAATGACTTTATAGAATTCCAGTCCATTTGGGATCCCATTATTTGTTTAATCATTCCACTATTGGTGCTTATTTAGGCTTTCAATTCAGATTTTCAACACTAGAGAGAACATCCTTGAACATACAAGTTTTATGTATTTATGGAAGAATTTTCTTAGGATGAAGTCCCAAAAATGGAATTGCTGTGTCAATGGGTATAAGCATTTTAATAGTTTTAATGATTTTGATAGTTACAGCCCAAGGCAGGAGTTCTGTTGAACTCCCCAAAATATTTCCAGCCTTCTGCCTTCCAGAGCCTCAGAAGGCTGCCCCTGTGTTGTAGAAGCTGTGTGACTTGGCCAATAAGTTGTGAGTGCAAGAGACGTATGTCATCACCATATATTGCCACTTTGAAATCTTCCAGAGCCTTCTTTATCCTCTGCCATGGTGACAGCAGTATTATAGACAGTGGCAGCTCCACCACCTTGAGTTCTGCAGTGAGTCCAATGTGAAATGGAGCCTCCACTGAGCTGGTACAAACCCACAGCAGGAATGCTAAATCAACATTTGTTGTTTTAAGCCACAGTCATTTAGGTGTTGCTAGTTACTGTAGCGTAAACTGATTGATACTCTGCCAAATTGCTCTCCAAATTACCAATCCAAACTCCTACCAAAAGTAAGTGGAGAAACCTACTTTTCTACATCCCTTTTGCAATTTTTCCCTATTTTTCAGATTCTCCCTTTCCATTAGTTTTATTAGACGTGATCAGAAAAATAGGTGTTAATGCCTCAGCTGTTTACCAAGTCTTCATGAATTTCACGCCCCTTCTTATTTATTAGCAAATCCCATTTTCTCAAATACATCCCACAGTGCTAATATGCAACTAAAAGCCCTTTTCATGCTCTTTAATTGCTTTTTTTTCTCCTTCAACATTACTTAATTCCCTTTTTTGCTGGCCTCATATTTTGTTCAATAGGCTTAACGAGTGTACTGTAATACCATCCATGTCTCTCCACACCACCTTGATTTCTACAAAAGATTTTCCCATCAGGGAAAAGAGCAGTCACCATATTTTATATGTGACTGTATTGAATGGTTGTCTTGAAAAACTCACATTAACACCTCCACATCTCTTACTTTTATTTTAAACAATAAGGGGAAACAAGTGTAGGTGTGTAGATGCTTGTACACACCCTAGTCACTCATTAAGGACTAGCTTATGTGTCCCCTACTTCATGAAGCTGTTCTTCATCATCTTCAGCTTAAGATAATGACTCCCTCCTCGAAATTCCCATCTGATTTTCTATATCTTTTTCACACAATTATTTTGTCGAATTGCAGTTAGAGGGGTCTACTTTGTGAACTTACCCTTCCTGTGTTCCTTTTGCAAATCAGCATTGTTCATTTATATGGAACCTATTTTGCAGTCGCTGCATTACAAAGTTTTCTCACTGGATAGCAGCCCTCACTGCTAGGGAAGGCCTGTGAGCAGAGTACCAGTGTGAAAGCAAGACCTTCCCATGGAGAATCTGGGGAAAGCCTAGAAGCCTTAAAATATAAATGCTCAAACTCCAAGTGCATTCTTATATTTTTTTCTCCTACAAGTTAAATGATTCATGTACTGATAAAATCCAGAAAGAAGGGAAAACAGAGGATATGTTTTATGATAACCGTTGGTGTCTGAACAAACTCTACTGGAATGTATCTGTCTCCAGCTTGGAAGGATGTAGCAGGACAGTGTGAACTAACTGCTCAGGCCAGTTTGGTTAAGTACAAATACCAGGGTTTTGGGTTTTTTAAATAAAATATTAGTTCCAAGAGGGCACATGGAAGTTGTTCGGCCACTGTTTACTATGTAGTTAGAGGTAGGTCACTGTAAACTACCCTACCCCAAACCTCGCTTCAGTAAAAGTGAGTCTCGTACCAAATTCTGTCACACAAACAAACACTTACTAGATAAACATTTATTATTAATAGCAAGCAGGCACTAAAACAGTCACATAATCTCCAGGCTCCATGAGGTCTCAGCTCTCTGTCCTTCTAGGTAGTCCAACCATTTTTTCCGTGAAACATTCTCTTGAACCAGACACAACAACATTCTTGAGGCAGAATTCAGTTAACCTCACAGCAAACATTCGACAACCAGCATCATCTAAGTCAGTAGATGGAGGTAGGACCATATTAGAACCAAGCCTTAGGCACCATTCTGCAAGTTGGGAAGAGTAAAAAGCTCACTATTTTTATATCCTATACCTGCAGCATTGGGGAGCGACTCTAAAATATCTTAGCCAATCTACGTGCCTTACACACCAGTCATTTTACCAATGAAAACCCACTTCTGGTATTTCTTATGCTAATTAACAAGACCTTTGGTACTGGTCAAGGATAAATGTACAGTAGTTGAAACACTAGTGGTTAAACTCATCTGGAGTGTGGTCTTATCTGAATAAGTGCAAACCGAACATCTCTGGAGCCATTCCCAATCAGAGAGGTGGTCTGCTCCGAGGGTACAGCTTAAAACTAACCAACCACATATTTAGATCACTCTCTCTCTCTCTGCTGGCGTAATTTTAAATCAATCACAGTGGAACACAAGGGGTCGTTCATATGAGATTCTAAAGCACAAAAGTTAGGGTGTTTAACCCAGCTCTGGAAATGTGGGGCACCAGTGAACAACAGGCTCCAAAGCTACCTCTCTGTGTAACTCTGGTCACAGTAACTTTTGTGGCAGTACAATAAAAAGGAGACTCTGGTTCTCCAAGAAGACATTTCTTCTGGTGTATTGCCTGTGCACAGTGGGAGCGGCTGCCAGGTGAGCCTCCACTCTCCACATCTGTTGGGGAGACAACCCCATACTCCTCACCGGCCATCACTCAGCACCCCATCACAAGCACCCCATCACAAGCATGGCAAGGCTTCCAACATGCAACTCTAAGATTGGAGATTAAAAAAGCAGCAGATGCTTTATTACTTCTTGTTTTTAAAGACTTTATTTTTTTTTTAGAGCCATTTTAGGCTCACAGCAAAATTGGAGCAGAAGGTACAGAGATTTCCCATATAGCCCCTGCACCCCCATACAAGCACAGCCTCCCCCATTGTCAACACCCCCAGCGAAGTGGTGGTACATCTGTTACAATCCATGGACCTACACTGACACACCCTTATCCCCCAGAGTCCATTGGGATTGTACGTCATGCTTGATGTTGTAGATTGAGTGGGTTTGGACAAATGTGAATGACAGGTATCCTTCATTACGGCATCATACAGAGTAGTTTTGCTGCCCTAGAGATCCCCTGTACTCTAGTCCTCTCCCCCTTCCCCCAGTCCCTAGCAACCTCTGACCTCATGGCTGTCGCCACAGTCTTAGCCTTCCACGAAGGTCATGTACTGAGAGTCATACACCCCATAGCCTTTGCAGACTGGCCTACTGTATTCCTTCTCTATTGTCTTTAAGATGCATATAAAGGAAGAAAGAACTTTTCTTGGACCCTCCTTAAATTGCTCCTTCTTACCACCAATCTGCATCTCGGCCTCTCTCTCTCTATATATAGGGGAGTCGGTACAGATGCAGAGTTGAAAGAGGTGGCTCTGGGCAAGCCTTATGCTCCTCCCACCTCCTCCTCCTCATCACTCAGACTTTTCGTGGCCGTGATACTATGCACTGCAACGTAGCATTTCCCTGTAATTCCTCTGCCAAGTCAAGGGGCGACATTTGAAGGTACAAACAATTGCACATGGCCTTTTATTATTTCTTCAGTATTTACATAATGCCTTTTAAGTGTTTTTTAAATGTATTTTGAGTCAGTGTTAATGGACCAAAAGTATTGCATGGTGTGCCTCTGAGTATGTATCTAGATTTTTTTAAATAATTCTTATAGAAAGAACTTTCCATTATCAGTCTTTGTACTGTGAGTTGCATTTTTCCTGGGATATAGTGTTAACATGTGATCCAGACCCCCTATGTCTGTAGGCACATCTTACCTCTCCAGTAGAGACTCTAAGCACAGGGCCTGTGCCGCTTTAATCTGTATCCCGTAGGTCCAGCATCTAGCTCAGTGCAGTGCAGTATAATAGGCCTTCAATATGCATTTTTTGAATAGGTGGGTGGGTACTTGAGTGATCAGAAGCAACCAGGGTATATTTGTGCTTGGTTTTAACTCTGTTTCTGGTCATATTTAGACTTACTTGTGTTTGAAGTTTGGTTAACATTTCAGTGTACAGGCATACCGTGGAGACATTGCAGATTTGGTTCCAGACCCCTGCAATAAAGTGAACATTACAATAAAACAACTCACACAGATTTTTCTCTTTTTTTTGAGACAGAGTCTCACTTTGTTGCCCAGGCTAGAGTGAGTGCCGTGGCGTCAGCCTTGCTCACAGCAACCCCCAACTCCTGGGCTCAAGGGATCCTCCTGCCTCAGCCTCCCGAGTAGCTGGGACTACAGGCATGTGCCACCACGCCCGGCTCATTTTTTCTATATATTTTTTTGGTTGGCCAATTAATTTCTATTTATAGTAGAGATTGGGTCCTTCTCTTGCTCAGGTTGGTTTTGAACTCCTGAGCTCAAACAATCCGCCCGCCTCGGCCTCCCAGAGAGCTAGGATTATAGGCGTGAGCCACCGCACCCGGCCACAAATTTTTCTTTTAAGAGATGGTGGTACGAGGAGGGGGGCATGGGCAATATAAGTAACCTTAACACTTGTACCCCCATAATATGCTAAAAAAAAAAAAAAAAAAAAAGACATGGTGGCTTCACCATGTTGCCCAGGCTGGACTTGAACTCTCAGGCTCAAGTGATCCTCCTGCCTCAGACTCCCAAGTAACTGGGACAACAGGCTTATGCCACTGTGACTGGCTCACACAAATCATTTGGTTCTCTAGTACATATAAAAGTTATATTTACATTATACTGCAAGCTATTAAGTGTACAATAGCAATATGCCTAAAATAATAATGTACATACCTTAATTTGAAAAGTCGTTATTGCAAAAAACGCTAAGAATAATCTGAACATTCAGTAAGTTGTACTCTTTTTACTGGTGGATAGTCTTGCCTGTTGGTTGCTGCTGACTGATCAGGTTGGTGGTTGCTGAAGATTGGGTGTCTGTGGCAATTTCTTAAGATAGCAAGGAAGTTTGCTGCATCAGTGAACTCTTCCTTTCACAAAAGATCTCTCTGTAGCATGTGATGCTATTTGGCAGCATTCTGCCAACGGTAGGACTTCTATAATTGGAATCAGTTCTCTCTGACCCTGCTGTTACTTTATCAACTAAGGTTATGCAGTCTTTAAGTCCTTTGTTGTCATTTCAACAGTGTTGACAGCATCTTCACCAGGAGTGAATTCCATCTCCAGAGACCACTTTATTTCTTCACCCATAAAAAGCAACTCCTCATGTGTTCAGATTTTATCATGAGATGGCAGCAATTCAGTCACAGCTTCAGGATCCACTTCTAACTCTTGTTCTCTTGTTTCCATCACACACAGGTCCTTCCTCCCCTGAAGCCTTGAACCCCTCCAAATCATCATCTATGACAGTTGGAACCAACTTCTTCCAAACTCCTGTTCATGTTAATATTTTGACTTCCTCCCAATGAATCATGAATGTTCTTAATGGCATCTGGAATGGCGAATCTTTTCCAGAAGGTCTTTAATTTACTTTGCCCAGATCCACCAAAGAAATCACTATCTGTGGCACCAGTAGCCTTACAAAATGTATTTCTTAAGTAATAACGCTCACAAGTAAAAACACTTTTTGATGCATGGGCTGCAGAATGGATGTTGTATTAGCAGGCTTGAAGACAACATTCATCTCCTTGTACATCTCCAGTGGAGCTCTTAGGTACCAGGTACATTGTCGATGAGCAGTAATGTTTTGAAAGGCATCTTTTTTTCTGAGCAGTAGGTCTTAACAGTGGGCTTAAAATATTCAGTAAACCATGCTATAAACACATGTGCTGTTATCCAGGCTTTGTTGTTCCATTTCTAAAGCACAGGCACAGTTGACTTAGCATAATTCTTAAGGCCCTAGGATTTTCAGGATGGCCAATGAGCGTTGGCTTCAACTTAAAGTCACCAGCTGCATAAACCCCCAACAGGAGAGTCAGCCTGCTCTTTGAAGCTTTCAGGCCAGACATTGACTTCTCCTTTCTAGCTAGGAAAGTGCTAGATGGCATCTTCTTCCAATAGGAGGTTGTTTTGTCTACAGTGAAAATCTATTGTTTAGTGTAGCCACCTTCATCAGTGATCTTAGCTAGATGCTCTGGATAACATGCTGCAGCTTCCACATCAGCCCTTACTATGTCCCCGGGCTCTTTTCTATTATGGAGCTGTTTTTCTCCTTAAACCTCATGAACCACCCTCTGCCAGCTTGCAACTTTTCTTTTGTGACTTCCTCACCTCTCTCAACCTTCACGGAATTGAAGAGAGTCAGGCCTTGCTCTGGATTAGGCTTTGGCTCAAGGGAATGCTGTGGCTGGTCTGATCCTCTGTCCAGACCACTCAAACGTTCTCCATATCAGCAGTAAGGCATTTCACATTCTTATCATTTATATGTTCACTGGGGTAGCACTTCTAATTTCCTTCAAGAACTTTTCCTTTGCATTCACAATTCGGCTAACCACAATTTGGCAGAAGAGGCCTAGCTTTCAGCCTCTCTCAGCTTTCCGCATGCCTTCCTCACTAAGCTTAATCGTTTCTAGCTTCTGATTTAAAGTGAGAGATGTGGGACTCTCCCTTTTACTTGAACACTGAGAGGTCATGGTGGAGTTATTCATTGGCCTAATCTCAATAATGCTGTGTCTCAGGGAATAGGGAGGCTCAAGTAGAGGGAGAGAGATGAGGAGACAGCTAATCAGTGAAGCAGTCAGAACAATACGGCATTTATTGATTAAGTTTGCTGTCTTCTATGGGTACAGTTCATGGTGCTCCAAAACAATTAGAGTAGTAACATCAAAGATCACCTATCACAGATCACCGTAACAGATATAATAATAATTATAAGTTTGAAATATTGTGAGGATTACCAAAATGTGACCCAGAGACATGAAGTGAGCAGATGCTGTTGGAGAAATGGCACCAACAGATTTGTTCAACTCAGGGTTGCCACAGATCTTCAATTCGTAAAATCATAATATCTGCAAAGTGCAATAAAACGAGGTATGCCTTTATTTAATTGTATCCTGCATGCACATAAGAGTTTAGAGTGTAGTTTATTTTTCGCTAGTACTAATTCTACATTTTTACAGATGGATGGTGGGCATTGCACCAACCCTACAGAATTTTTGCATAAATTAAGTCAGTAGTTGCCAATTTTTAAAAGACTCAAAATTATGTGGGGACAATTGGCAGCTAAGCAATTTCATAACTAGGAGAAACCTCAGAGGTTATTTCATAATACTGGTTTACATTTTTTGAATGCTTACTATGTGCAAGGCTTCGTGCTAAGTACCTTACAAGCATGATCTCATTTAACCCTCTTTCTTTTTGCCTCAGGCTCCAATATGGCTTGGCATAGCACTGTTACTGATCCTGTTTTATTGAAAATGTTGATAGTTTGTTCATGAATTTTTTTGCATTAATTTTGATATTTTAAAAATATGGTATTAAAATATTATTTAACTTGATTGATGAGTTTTTTGGCACCTCTCTCAATTTCATATCCTATTCCCAGTAACAGTCTTCGAAAGCTAGGACTATTATTTTTCACCCTTTAGAGAGGAAGAAACTGAGGGTCAGAGTGGTTGCACTTGCCCAAGGATTACAGGTGTCAGTAATGGTGGAATAAGATCAGATTCCAGATGCCCTGACACAGGGGTCCTCAAACTTGTTAAACAGGGGGCCAGTTCACTGTCCCTCAGACCGTTGGAGGGCCTTTGGAGAGTGAGGCGCACATTCCACACATGCGCACTGTGGGCCCGGGACGAGTCGGCTGCTAAGCAGGACAGGCAGTGGCGGCAAAAATACTGGGCAAGCTGGATAAATATCCTCGGCAGGCCGCAGTTTGAGGACCCTATCGGCCCTCAGGTCAGGCACACAATTTTACAGATGAGGAAACTGAGAAGCAGAGGGTCATCAGGCTACTCAGAGTCACTCCACAGCTCTGGAGCAGAACCAGACTAGAACCAGGATTCCTCACCTGTCTCTAAAACATCCCGTCGCGAGCCATTCACTGTATAATAGATGCATCATACTTATTCTCCAGGCTGCACCAGGAGGCAGAATTCATTCTTTCAATGACTATTTGTTAAGCATCTCCTAGGAGCCACACACCATGTACTGGGTATAATGATGGCTAACTTCCTTTGCAAAGAAGCTGGGGAAAGATCATCTTAGAGGGCGTTCATTTCTTCATTCGCTCGGCTGGGCTCTGGGATACACAACAGAGTAAGATTCCAAGAGGTTCAGTGATGAGAGGAGGACGCAAATATGCAACTTAAAAATGGAAATAAAGCAGGATAAGCTCAACTATAGAAGGGCTCAAAAGTTACAGAGTCTCTGTTCTGGATTCTGAACACTGAGCAGCTTTCGTTTAGTAAGCACCTTCAGTATTTCAAACATGCTATTGTGTGCTGGCAGAAAATTCCAAAAAACATAAACTTCCTCCCTTTCAGGGGTTTCTGTTCAACCTAAAGAAAAAGGTCATTCACATATCCCATGTCCAGCATTTACCTGATCCCTAATTAGGTAGATGCCTCCTTTAAGGATTCTCATAGCTTACAGCACTTCCCTGGCTTGTAATCATTCCTCGTTTCGTTCACTAACAGCATGTTGCATGCCCACCGTGTGCCAGGCACTTTCCTAGGTGTCGGAGACGGAAGGCACGCACAAAACGGACAGCGCCTCTGTCCTTGTGTAGCTGATATAAACAAAGAGACCAAGTCTGTATAGCAAAGATGACCTTACTGTTCCTTATTGGAGCAGTCCACTGCCTACCATCTTTGAGAGTGTAAAAAAAAAAAAAAAAGGAAGGAAGACCTAAAAGAGAGTGACAGGACAGGACAGCGTGGCTAAGGAAGGCTCCTCCAAGGCGTTGACATTTGAGCCGAGGCCGAAATAACGAGAAGGAGCTATCAAGTGGGGACCTGGAGCAGGAGCAGAGGAAGTAGCAAATGCGAAGGCCCTGGCTGGGAATGACTGACTGTGCTGGGAAGAGCAAGGAGGATGGTCTAGCAGGGATCCTCAGACTTTTTAAACAGGGGTCCAGTTCTCTGTCCCTCAGACCGTTGGAGAGTGCCCACTGTGGGCCCTGGACAAGTCGGCTGCTAAGCAGGACAGGCAGCGGCGGCAAAAACACCTGGCGGGCTGGATAAATGTCCTTGGCGGTGGGCGGCATGTGGCCTGTGGGCTGTAGTTTGAGGACACCTAAGGTAAGGTCGTAGGGGGTGCCCAGATCATGGTAAAGAGTTAAGATTTTAATCTAAATGTCTCTCTCTTGTATTTATTTAATAATTGCCCTTCAAACTGGAAGATAAGATCCATGAGGGCAGGGCTTTGTTCCTTCTGTTCTCCATGGTATTGTCAACACCCAGAATAGCAAGTGCATAAAACTGGCACTCAATCAGGATTTTTGGAATGATGAAGAACAAGCGGAAATAAGTCTTTTAGGAATTGTGTTGTTCTGGTTGGAATGCTGGACACATAGTCCCTCTGTCTCTTAAAAGTTCATTTTAACATATTTCTTTTTAACATCATTTTCTCACCCTCCACCCCTGACTTTAATCATTCATCTTGTGCCTCCGTGGGCAAAGGCTATATAAAAGATAGATGTTATTAGGAGAGGAAAGAGTCCTCGCCGAGAATTTTGTCTTAGCATTTGACTTCAGTAAGGATGTGTATGGTGCCCTCCCTATATGAGATTTTAAGAATCTGATAAATATTTAGTCCTTTGGGTTAGTCTATAATGGTACAACAATGCCCCAAATCTGGGGGGGTCAGACAGACCTTGACATACATATCCTGGTTCCATTACTTGGACAACTTGCTTAATCATTCTAGGCCACAATTTCTTTCTTTCCTTTTTTTTTTTTTTTTTTGAGACAGTGTCACTGTGTTGCCCATGCTAGAGTGCCATGGCATCAGCCTAGCTCACAGCAACCTCAAACTCCTGGGCTCAAGCTATCCTTCTGTCTCAGCCTCCCGAGTAGCTGGGACTACAGGCATGTGCCACCGTGCCCAGCTAATTGTTTTTTCTATATATATATTTTTAGTTGGCCAATTAATTTCTTCCTATTTTTAGTAGAGACAGTGTCTCACTCTTGTTAAGGCTGGTTTCAAACTCCTGACCTTGAGTGATCCACCTGCTTCGGCCTCCGAGAGTGCTAGGGTTACAGGCGTGAGCCACGGCACCCAGCCTAGGCCACAATTTCTTTATCAGAAAAATGGAGAGATTAACAATATTCAGATCATAGAGATGCTGTGCTGATTAAATCTAATAACAAATGCCATGGTAAAAATATGGAGATGGGCTACTCACATCCCCTTCGAGGAAGAACTTGCTGTCCAGCTTCAGGGAGCACAGGCAGCAGATTCTCTGGTGTTAATTCTCTCTGAGTCAGCCTCAGCTGTAGAGAGCCTGTCACTTAAGGTCAGGCCCTTCCTGGGGCTGCCTGTACTCCATGTCTTAAGCAAGATATGAATATAAAGATGTGGCTAGGCTTGGTGCAGTGGCTCATGCCTGTGATCCTAGCACTTTGGGAGGCTGAGGTGGGAGGATCACTGGAGGCTGAGAGTTTGAGACCAACCTGGACAACATAGTGAGACTCCTTCTCTACATAAAAATTTTAAAATAGCCAGGTGTGGTGGCAGACAGCTATAGTCCCAGCTACTTGGGAAGATCACTTGAGCCCAGCAGTTTGAGGTTTCAGTGATCTATGTTCACACCACTGCACTCTACCTGGACAACAGAACAAGACCCTGTCTCTTAAAAAAGAAAAAAAGCTGTGGGTATTTCAGCCTAATGCAGAACCTCCTGATAGTTAACCCTTTGCACTCAGATGTCGAGTGTGATCCAACACGGTTGGCATCAGTAGCAGCTCGTATGTTGAGCCACACTCAACACGTAGTTTCACTGTGGGGGGGAGGGGATTTTTGTCTATTTTTCCAGTATCTTGTTTTCATTAGCATGAAAGGACAAGTAAAATGTAAATGCAGAGATGGTCCACTAATTTCCAGGGGTGGGATTATTATCCACTAACTTAGAGCAACGTTTAGATGGAAAGCTCCATATAATCACACCTCAAAAACACAAAGATCGTGTTGTTTATTCTAACAGAAAAATCAAAGGAGGAAGAAGAGAGACGATTTATATTAGCAAAACATGTGAATGTAAACCAGGTCTTCATGTGGGTGAATGTTTCAAAACATACCACACCATGAAAAATTATAGAGATTAAAATTACTCTTTGAATGTATCAATAATGTAAAATATTAAAAAATCCAAATAAATAAGTTTGTATCAAGAGAAACTCCAGTTTTTTATTCTACTGCCGCGCTTTGTAAAATCTGAGGTATTTAAAAAATTAAATCCCAAGTAGAATAAAGAAATCGAGAAAAAAGCAAGCGAGTGCAAAGGGTTAATACTCTACTCAGAACCCCTCAACAAGGTTGGATGAGAATTTTGGGGGCCAAAATCACAGCTCTTCTTCTTCTGCGGAGTCCTGCTTCCTCCTCCTCTCTTTCGCTGTGTTGATTCCTCATAAACATCTTGCACCCCAAATTCCATCTCAGCATCTGCTTCTGAAGAACCCCACTTGGGACATATGCCAAGTGCTCAGCACAGTACCTAGCACATGGATCATAAGCATTCAAAACAACTAGTCAGTATTATTATTATTATTAATGGCCCTACTGATGACAAGAGCAAAACTGCTAACTTGTTCTCAATGTGATTTTCTGCAATGGTATTGAGATTTTCATTTTTCAGTGGCGTTGCCGGGACGTTTGAACATAATCTGCTCTCTCTCTCTCTTTCTCTAGGGATGCATGTGAATTCATTCATTCATTTTAAATTGGGAGTGACTGCTGTGGGCCAGGCCCGGAATGGGAATGCAGCCAGCCTGGCAAGACCATTTTAATTGGCATCAACTGAATGCAGAGGTAAGGGTGAGATTTACTGCCCTGCCCTCCAGGTGGTCTTGTAAACATATACCTGTTTATCCCTGAAACCTGAGTCCTGGTAAGGAATAGGGAGGATGACACAGAGTGTGACAACAGCAAATTATTCTACCTCTGTTGGCAGAAAGAGGGAAGTGACAGTCAGCCCAGAGAGGTGAGTCTTTTACTGTTTCCATCAGTTTTCTCTCATGCTTATGCACAGATGATGGGGGAAATGCATAGCTTGCTGAGTGGATGGAAATTCAGGCTCTAATTATGGCCAGAATGGATGAACAGTAACATGGAAATAATCAAGAATATACAGACCGGGCGCAGTGGCTCACGCCTGTAATCCTAGCACTTGGATTAGGCAGAAGGATCACTTGAGCCCAGGAGTTTGATGTTGCTGTGAGCTAGGCTGACGCCACAGCACTCACTCTAGCCTGGGCAACAAAGCGAGACTCTGTCTCAAAAAAATATATATATATACAAAACACAGTAGAGAGACAGGAACACTTTTCATTTGACCATTTCTTGAGCATGCTGATGCAAAGCCCAGCTACGATGCTGGTGACAAGAGACACAGAAATAATTAAGGGAGTCCCCAAGCCTCAAGGAACTAAACACCTGTGAGTAAAGACTATACAGGCCGGGTGCAGTGGCTTACACCTGTAATCCTAGCACTCTGGGAGGCTAAGGCGGGAGGATCACTTGAGGTCAGAAGTCTGAGACCAGCCTGAGCAAGAGCAGGACCTTGTCTCTACTAAAAAATAGAAAGAAATTAGTCAGACAACTAAAAATATGTAGAAAAAATTAGCCGGGCATGGTGGCGCATGCCTGTAGTCTCAGCTACTTGGGAGACTGAGGCAGGAGGATCTCCTGAGCCCAGGAGTTTGAGGTTGCTGTGAGTGAGGTTGACGCCAAGGCACTCTAGCCTGGGAAACAGAGTGAGACTCTGTCTGAAAAACAAAAAAGACCTATACAGACCAGCTATGTAGAAACTATAGTGTTCTAATAGGTACTTGTGTAAGAACACTATATTTGCATGAATATAAGGTAAGTTTTTATTTTATCAAAAACATATACACCAGAAAGAAGGGATCTGCCTTATATTTTAGTCCTTACCAACTCTCTCATTATGGGAGATGCACTCAAATTCTTTAATTTGAAGAATGGATTACTTAACAAAAACTGACTTCAACAGTACTGGTTTCGGATGATTATGGAGTCACCTGTCATATTTTTTAAAAAATGAAAAGACAAATGGTCAGGTGCGGTGGCTTATGCCTGTAATCCCAGAACTTTGGGAGGCTGACATGCGAAGATGGCTTGAGGACAGAAGTTCTAAACAAGCCTGAGCAACATAGCGAGACCCTGACTCTAAAAAACATTTAAACAATTAGCCAGATGTGGTGGCACTTGCCTGTAGTCCAAGTACTCAGGAGAGTAAGGCAGCTGGATCATTTGAGCCCAGGAATTGGAGGCTACAGTGAGCTATGATCACACCACTGCAGTCCAGACAAAAAAGAAAGGACAAAGATTTAACACAGATTCATAAACTATTGCTGGATGTGTAACCTCACAAATCCAAGAGTCAGATTATTTGTAAACAACCCTTTGAAAGACCATTTTAGAAAGCAATTCAAAACTTTCATGTCAGCAGGGCAGACACTAGATAAACAACACTGCTGAATGAAGCAAGTGAAAAGCTGGATTAAAAACATAAAAATGTCTGTGTAAGTGCTTCCCTGGGCTGGGATGAGAAGAAGGATTCTCCAGAGGCCAAAAACAGAAAAACAAGGTCCCTGGGAAACATTTTTCTAAGACTGGAGACCTTGAACTTTGGCACATACAGCTGCTCAGAGTGACTGTCTGAGGGGTAGGGGTGCAGAGGAGAGCTAATTTGATATTCCCACATAAAGTTGAGACCCAACAGGCTATACCCTCTGTGCAAGGAGCAATGAGAAATAAAACTAGTGTACTGATAGGAACCAGAAGAAAATAGCTCTGAGTCATGGCAGAGAAAAAACCTCCCCTGACAATTTATAACTACAGGCCAGCCTTCACCTACCTGGGTTTGCAGTCTGAATTCTACCTGTTTGATCCCAAAATACTTTCCAAATAAAATTTAATATAAAGTAGGTCAGGATAATTTAAGGTTGCATCTTCTCATATCTAAAACTACAACAATTTTAAAAAACCTTTTATTTCTTTATTATACCTATCATATGAAAAAAACCTGAAAATATAGAAAAGAATAAAAAGCATATGAATGATTTTCAACAAATTCTATGTATCTATCTGAGTTAATAAGAAATAATGCAGAGTTTTAAGGACAGCAACCAAGGATACCTATGATAGCCAAATGGTTAAAGTAGCATAATGTAAAGAATGGCTTGTTTTAATTATTTGCTTAACTCTTTTTTTCTTTTTTACTCTGTTTTTAGCTTTCACATGAGAAAAAATGTGATAAATTTGGGGGGCTATGTTGGAACAAGATGATATGATACTCTTTGTTAATTTGCTAAATGAATGACAACCAATAGTTTTCTTTAATTCTATTATATTCAAGCTGACCAGGAATGATATAAGACTTTTTCTGGATGCCGTGGGACTTAGTCAAGCATTTATCACTTGGGAAGATCTCAAAAGCCTTTACAAATTAAGTAGGCAAAATGAAAAGAAGTTAGATCCTGGTAAATATTTAGGTCACTAGGGAAAAGGAGTATAAAGGGAACAATTATATTGACATATCAGTGTTTTCCTCTGGCAATCAACCTCAGTCTTCCAGATGTTCGAATTATGCTTTATTTGTTCAAAGGCCATAAAGCTCATCGTTTAAATAGTCAGGCTCTAAATTTCGTCTAAATTGATTTTTTTTTTCCTTCTATCCCACAGTCTGTGTGCTCTTCAACATTCCTATTTTGCAGACACCCCTTCTATATACAATGTCAAGCCATTCAGGTACCACCATAAATTTAGCTGCTGACAGACAATGAGGTAAGGGTAATGCTCACCAATGCCTAAATAATTAGTGGCTCTATTATAGGAATGGGGCTCTGTAGTCAGGCAGGGGGGACTATTTTAAACCCGAAATCAAGATGTCTCAGCACGATTCCCTTCAAACAATGATAATAGGTCTGCATAGTATTTCATTAAACATAAAGGCACTTATTTGATAAATCAAAACTAATCTGATTTTTCTGATGGATGTCTACAATAGGAAAAGCTAGAGCTACCCTCTTAATTTATATCTAAGGCAGTCTATAAAAAGCGAGAGGATGATTCTTCTCCAACTAAAGTCAGACATTTAGCCATGCTCACCAAAAATTGGCAAAAAGATTATACTGCGTTGAAATTTAGAGAAGGATATAAAAAGAGTGTTTCTTGAAATAAAAAGAAGCACTTTGGAGAGAACAATTTATTGGTAACCTCCTCTCCATACCTTCTAGCCTTCTCCCTTTTTTAATAGGACCTTGAACTTCTCTGTGATGAGGTTTGGCTGGAATTAAACTGTCCCAAGAAATCTGAGGGTAGGCCCTAAATGGCTTATGTCAACCAGTGTATCCTTTTCCCAGCAAGAGAGAGTAGCTTTTTAAAGGAATTCTGGGAAAGAAGTTCTCTCTTTTCTGTGGAGGTTACAAAAAAACATACTTTCTCTTCTCTGCTGAAACAAAAAAAGTGTGGCCCCTGTTCCTGCTACCAGCCTTTTGTGACCATGAAGGATGCCAATCTTTAAATGAAATTGATGAGGAGGAAGACAATATGGAGAAACAAAAAGAAACTGAGACCCTCATGATATGGGTGAACCACTAGATCAATCTATACCTGAAGCCTGCCCTACCACTGAACTTTTCAGTTAAGTAAGCTGATAAATTCCCCTTATTGTTTAAGCTATTCTAACTTGGGTTTTCTATTACTTGCAACCAAATGAATCTAGTTAATTATTGAGATTGAAACCGTATTAAAGATAAGCATCTTTTTAAAAAACCAGACTTGAATAAAATTATCCAAATATCTTAAAGATTCACAACTTAGACAGCATAGAGTATCTTTCTCAATAAACAACTATAGCCTGATGCTGAATCTATTACAATGAAAAGACTTTTAACACTAACATATAGAAAAATCTATTATTGCTTACAGAGGGGTACATTTTGTTAAAGCACTTTACCATGAAAAAAGAGCTAAGACTAATACCTCAGCCCGTTCTTATGCACAGGCCTTGAAGAAAAAAACAAAAAAGAACAAGTGAATAATTCCTTCCATGCCAAAATTCCATGGCGATTTTCAAAGCCTCCATCATGAAATGTTTAATCCAAGAACATCATTTATTTGTTTGTTTATTTGTTTGTTTTAAGAAGACAGATAGGAATTCACATAGATACTCTTTGGACATCTAAGATAAAGAAAACAATTTTTTTTTCCACTTTTTCATTTTCTTATTGAATGCCACCAAAACAGTAATCCAGTAAGAGATTTTCTTAGTGTGCTGTACACTTCTCAGTTTGTCTAACCAATGTCTGCTATCCGTCCCCCTTCCTCCCTCCACATGGTTACGACGCTGGGTTCCTGGCAGTCATGAGTAGGTAGCAGGCCCCTGCTTACTGGCTTCAGTTTATTAGACCAGGAAGGGGATGTAGATTCCATTAAGCCAATCAATCTCTTCTCTAGAAATCTGGATTTAGAACCAAGAGTGTGTCAAGTTTATTTGTCCCCTAAGACTAGACCAGGAACATATAAAATCAGTAGGATTGAGTGGTCATTCTTACTTATGTAGATGGGAAAGGTAAGAAATTAAGTCTTCAGTGATACAGGAATTCAAAGAACTAACAGTTATTGAGTCCCTACTAAATTGCAAGCTTGCACTGGGATAAGTCCTTTACGTGCATTAACTGCTTAATGCTCAGAACTACCTGTGAGGAAACATGGTTATTATAACCATTTTGGAGATTAGTTAACCAAGTGGTTAAGCAAATTTTCCCAGGTCAGAGGGCTAGTAAGATTCAGAGAAAAGATTCAAATCCGCACCATCTGACATCAGCCCATTTGCTCTAAACCACCAAGTCCTGTCCCTGGTGCCATTTCCTGCCCTGGTTCAGATGTGTCTCTCCCTTTGGATCCTGTAAAACTACCCAGTATTCCTGTAATGAAGTTTCCCTTTTAGCTTAGTATAAGTTGGTTTCTGTTTCTTGCAAGCAAAAATGTCTTAAGGAGAACATTACTGACAATTGGGGATCTACATTTATATTAATAGTTCCCAGGAACTCCATAAAGAGTGAGTAAATGGATAAATGAACACCACAAATCCCCCTCCACACTGGGCTACTGGGCATCTTAATTCACGACAACTTCAGACCCAGAGTCGCTGAGCAATGCACCTTATTTGTGCCCTGTGCGCAGCAGATGCTCTGTCCCTGGACATTTTTGTAGTAGGTGGATAATTTCCTGGAACTGGAACATGTTCTTGAGAGGAAGCACAGACAATGCCCTCCCCTGCAGTCTCGGCATTTTGAAGGACAGATGTAGGACTCAGTCAGTAGTTAGAATCCAGAGGGAAATTGCATTGAGATTGAATTTTTGAAAAACAAAGCCATGCTACTTATGGCAAGATTAACTCGAGGCCGACAATCAGGCTTTGGAGTCTAGGAAACCTGAATGCGAACTCCAGCCAGCTTTACCTCTAACAGTCTTTGAGCAAGTCTCTTTTTTTTGTGACAGAGTCTCACTTCTGTTGCCTGGGCTAGAGTGCCTTGGCATCAGCCTAGCTCACAGCAACCTCAAACTCCTGGGCTCAAGCCATCCTCCTGCCTCAGCCTCCTGAGTAGCTGGGACTACAGGCATACGCCACCATGCCCAGCTAATTTTTATATATATATATATATATATATATATTTTTTAGTTGGCCAATTGATTTCTTTCTATTTCTAGTAGAGACGGGGTCTTGCTCTTGCTCAGGCTGGTCTCAAACTCCTGACCTTGAGCAATCCACCCGCCTCAGCCTTCCAGAGTGCTAGGATTACAGGTGTGAGCCATCGCACCTGGCCTGAGCAAGTCTCTTAATGTTTCTCTTTCTAAATTTTATGAATTTTTCTAAAATTTTATGAATTTTTAAAATACTACTATGGGAATTGAAAAAAGACCCAACAAAAGTACAAAGAAAGAAAGAACAATGAAATGTATATCCCACAGAATTAATTATCATTGCATCTCGGTATATTCACCTCCCTTTGCTTATGAGTGTAGTTGGTTTATATAAGAAAAATCACATAATGGTGCTCATAAAAATGGTAGGCATTCATGATAAAGAATCAAACAGTGCAGAAAAGTAAGAGGAAAGCTCATTTTAACCACCCAAATTCCACCACGCAGAAATTACTATTATTTATATTAGGTGAACATTATTGTGGAAATTTTTCTGTATGCACAGATGGAGAGCTGGCTACATAGATTAATTAATTGTTTGATAAACAGCTTAGATATATGGCTAGAAATCAGGTCTATTTTAGATAGTTTTTAAATGAAATATTTAATTTGATTTAATTTAAAAAAAAATAAACAGAAGAGACACTAGGAGCATTCTCTCTGAAATTTTTAGTTTCCAATTTCCTTTAAGTTCTAGCTGATGCTTATGCAAATATTTTCATACTCTCCCACTATCTATGTCTCCTAAATTGCAGAAGAAAGGAGACCTTTAGATCATCCTGTGTTTTGCTGTTGTGATTGTGGTAAAATACACATAACATAAAATTCACCATTTTAACCATTTTAAAGTGTACAATTCAGTGGGATTTAGTTTATCCGCAATGTTGTATAACCACCTGTATCTAGTACCAAAACATTTCATCACTTCAAAGAGAAATCCTATACCCATTAAGAATACATTCCCTCCTTCCTCCTCCCTCCAGCCCCTGGCAACCACTAATCTGCTTTCTGTCCCTATAGATTTGCCTACTAGGGGCATTTGATATAAATGGAATCATACAATATGTGACCTTTTTGTCTGGCATATTTTCAAGATTCATCCATGTTGTACTATGTATAAGTACTTTATCCCTTTTATGGCTAAATAACATTCCACTATGCAGATATATCACATTTTGTTTCTCCATTCAGCAGTTGATGAACATTTGGGTTGGTTCTATTTTTTGGCTACCATAAGTAATGGTGCTATATATGTTCATGAGCAAATTTTTATTAGAAAACCTATTTTCAGTTCTTTTGGGTACAGGCATACCTCAGAGATACTGTGAGTTCAATTCCAAACGACTGCAATAAAGTGAATATTGCAGTAGAGTCACGTGACATTTTTGGTTTCCTGGTGCATATAAAAGTTATATTTACACTATACAGCAGTCTATTAAATGTTCAACAGCATAATGTCTAAAATAACAATGTACAGGCCTTAATTAAAAAACAGTTTATTGCAAAAAATGCTAACCATCATCTGAACCTTTAGCAAGCCATACTCTCTTTGCTGGTGGAGAGTCTTGCCTCATTGTTGGTGGCTGCTGACTGATCAGGGTGGTGGTTGCTGAAGGTTGGGGTAGCGGTGGCAATTTCTTAAAATAAGACAACAAGGAAGTTTGCCACATCAGTGGACACTTCCTTTCACAAAGATCTCTCTGTAGCATGTGATGCTGTTTGATAGCTTTTACAACAGTAGAACTTCTTCCAAAATTGGAGTCAGTCCTCTTCAACCCTGACGCTGTTTTATCAACTAAGTCTATGCAGTGCTGTAAGTCCTGAGTTGTCATTTCAACAATGTTCAGAGCATCTTCATCAGGAGAAGATTCCATGTCAAGAAACCACTTTCTTTGCTCATCCATAAACAGTAATTCCTCATGCATTCAAGTGTTATCATGAGATGGCAGCAATTCAGTCACATTTCCAGGATCCACTTCTAACTCTTGTTCTCTTGTTGTTTCCATTCACACACAGGTCCTTCCTCCACTGGAATCTTGAACCCCTCCAAGTCATCCACGAAGACTGAGATCAACTTCTTCCAAACTTCTGTTCATGTTAGTATTTGGACCTCCTCCCATGAATCACGAATGTTCTTAATGGCATCTAGAATGGTGAATCCTTCCTATAAGATTTTAATTTACTTTGCCTAGATCCATCAGAGAAATCACTCTTTCTGGTAGTGATAGTCTTATAAAACATATTTCTTAAATAATAGGACTCATAAGTCAAAGTTACTTCTTATTGATCCAGAGGCTGAAGAATAGGTGTTGTGTTAGCAGTCATGAAAACAACCTTCATCCCCTTGCCCATCTCTAGCAGAGCTCTTGGGTGACCAGGTGCATTGTGTCAATGAGCAGTAATAGGCCAGGCACGGTGGCTTACGCCTGTAATCCTAGCACTCTAGGAGCCCAAGGTGGGCAGATTGCTTGAGGTCAGGAGTTTGAAACCAGCCTGAGCGAGACCCCGTCTCTACTAAAAATAGGAAGAAACTAATTGACCAACTAAAAATATATACAAAAAATTAGCCGGGCATGGTGGCACATGCCTGTAGTTCCAGCTACTCGGGAGGCTGAGGCAGGAGGATTGCTTGAGCCCAGGAAATTGAGGTTGCTGTGAGCTACGCTAATGCCACGGCACTCATTCTAGCCTGAGCAACAAAGTGAGACTCTGTCTCAAAAAAAAAAAAAAAAATGAGCAGTAATATTTTGAAAGCCATCTTTTTTTCTGAGCAGTGGGTCTCAACATTGGGCTTAAAATATTCTGTAAACCATGCTATAAACAGAAGTATCACCTCACCTCCCAGGGCTGCCTCCATTTCCTTTTCTATGAAGTGGGGGGAAATGCTAACTTTGCGGATTATGGTGATTAGAGATAAAGCTCACAGGAGGTGACCAGTAAGTTGTGAAGATACAGAGCAACACAATCTGCATTTCCACACATATCCGGGATGTCTCAGGTATCACTGACAAGCACTGCACATAGTAGGAGCTCAGGCATTATCAGCAGGTTGTTTTCATTCCACACTTAGCCAGCATCTTTTGGTCAAGGGTGAGTACCAGGCAGAGCTTCTTCTTTTGTGTATTTGTATTTTGTACATATGACAAATTCATTTTCTTATCTATTTACACCCACCTCTTTCCAAAAAATTGATGAGACATAAGTAGGCTCTCATCTGGGTAGGCTCTTCCCAGAAAGTCTTCTCAAAATACTCATGGAGCCAGGAAAATGCTAGAAGGCCTATTTACAACCCAATGTGTTGCTAGGTAAACTGAGGGAAAGGGCCGGCCCTGTGGCTTCTCGGCCAGCAGCAGAGATGGAATTTGAGCAGTGTCCGGCTGCTGAGTCCACGCTCTTAACTCCTAGACTACGTTCCCTTCAGCCCCGACTGAACTTCCAAAAAGAGCCACTCTGAAGCACACAGGATTTTGCCTCATCAAGCAAAACACAAAAGTAAGTTAAGAGAAGAGGCCTCAGATACCCCAATTACCCCAATTTGATTAATTCGTATTGTATGCCTGGATCAAAACATCACATGTACTCTATAAATATATACAATTATTATGTACTCATAATAATTAAAAATAAAAAAATTTTTAAGTGAGTAAAGGGAAGAGGCCTAAGAGAAAACAGCTTCTGCATAAAGTTAATAAGGAAAAAGTGAAATGAAATGCCATACATGCAACATACCCAACTCATTTGCTTCTCCAGAAGTTAGGCGGTGCTGGTCAAATCACATTATCCATAAGTATATGCCACATAATTTTCAACAGCTTTTGAGTCCAACTCCTGCCAACGTATTTCAACAGTAATAAAACCTGGTGTGGACTGGGCATGTGGCTCACGTCTGTAATCCCAGCACTTTGGGAGACTGTGGAGGGAGGATTGCTTGAGCTCAGGAGTTTGAGACCAACCTCGACAACATAGCTAGACCCCATCTGTACAAAAATTTTTTAAGGAAATTAGCCAGGTGTGGTGGTGCATGCCTGTAGTCCCAGCTACTCAGGAGGCTGAGGCAGGAAGATCACTTGAGCCCAGGAGTTGGAGGTTGCAGTGAGCTTTGATTGGGCTACTGCATTCCAGCCTAGGCAACAGCAAACCCCCATCTCTTAAAACAAAACAAAAACACCTGGTGAATTGTTTAGGCCTTTAATCATTTTACCAATTCTCACAGAACACTCCTATGTGCCAAGTACTGTGCGAAGCAAGAAGTCCTTTGGGATCCGTTGGAAGAGGATTCATTCCTTAGATGGAACTAGTAGATATGGCCTGTGTTTCAGGAAAACCATCAAACTTGCTGTAGACATTGCTTTAGTCATCTTGATGGACCTATTAATCAGCTGCTAGGAATGAGGTTAAAGAGGAACTTGAGTTTTTATTAAAAAACTCTATCAGTACTCCATCAGCGTTATCATATGAATAATTCTGACCACTTTTTTGATGTGAAAATTGAATCTCTACTAGCCTAAAGAAGCATGTTTAAAAAAAAAATCAAGCCAATGGAAGAACTCAGGTGTGTCATCATAATGAGAACACACATTCTGCACATTCCTATACCCCTACTGTGGCAATCAAAATAATGGCTCCCCAAAGATGTCCACACCCTGTCTCCAGAACCTGTGATATGTTACCTCACATGGTAAGAGGACTTTCTTTGCAGGTGTGATTAAGGTTCTTGAGATAGATGATCCTGATTTATTCAGGTAGGCTCGATGTAATTAATCACAAGTGTCCTTAAGAGAGAGGTGGGCAGGTCAAAGAGAGAAAGAGATGTAATGAGAGGAACAGGTCGAAGTGAGGCAGGGCCATTAGCAAACGATTGAGGGGCCTCTAGAAGCTCAAAAAGGCAAGGAAATGCAATTGCTTCTAGAGCCTCCAGAAGGAATGCAGCCCCACCAACGCCTTGATTTTAGCTCACAAGACTGGTACTGGATCTGCAGAACTCTAAGATAACAAGTTTGTGATGATTTAAGCCACTAAATTTGTGACAATGTGTTACAGCAGCAATAGGAAACGTGCAGATAGACCTTTCTGAATCACCCGATGGTCCTATGTATTTATAAAATTACCTCTGAGTGTAAGACACAGCGTCATTGGCCAGGCACGGTGGCTCACGCCTGTCATCCTAGCACTCTGGGAGGCTGAGGTGGGCAGATTGCTCGAGGTCAGGAGTTCGAAACCAGCCTGAGCAAGAGCGAGACCCCGTCTCTACTATAAATAGAAAGAAATTAATTGACCAGCTAAAAATATATGTACAAAAAATTAGCCGGGCATGGTGGCACATGCCTGTAGTCCCAGCTACTCGGGAGGCTGAGGCAGGAAGATCCCTTGAGCCCAGGAGATTGAGGTTGCTGTGAGCGAGGCTGATGCCACAGCACTCACTCTAGCCTGGGCAACAAAGTGAGACTCTGTCTCAAAAAAAAAAAAAGAGACACAGCATCATTAAAAGGGTGGGGGAGAGAGCGTCTTTTCTTATTGGTTTTTTTACAAGCTCAAGAAAGCAAAACATCCTTTTGTGACGGTAAAGGGAAGAGGGGTGGCAGAATGAATGGTACAATATGCAATTCGGCCTTTCCAAGAGGTCAGGGCATCGGCTATAAAAATAGGAATAATGCCAATTCAAAAGACTGTTATAAGTATAACCCACATAAAACCTACATACACCCCTTCTGCACGGTCCAGTTTCAACACAGAATCACATTCAAAGAAACAGCAATCAGATAGAAAAGCACAATTCAGAGCCATTCAGACATTCAAGAAAATTATAAAGGGGAAGATGGACTCTTAAGAGATAATTTCTTGGCTGGGCGCGGTGGCTCACACCTGTAATCCTAGCACTCTGGGAGGCCGAGGTGGGCAGATTGCTCGAGGTCAGGAGTTCAAAACCAGCCTGAACAAGAGCGAGACCCCGTTTCTACTATAAATAGAAAGAAATTAATTGGCCAACTAATATATATAGAAAAAATTAGTCCGGCATGGTGGCGCGTGCCTGTAGTCCCAGCTACTCGGGAGGCTGAGGCAGGAGGATCACTTGAGCCCAGGAGTTTGAGGTTGCTGTGAGCTAGGGTGACGCCACGGCACTCACTCTAGCCTGGGCAACAAAGCGAGACTCTGTCTTAAAAACCCTTTTGGGGCTTCTCACATTCATCAGCTGAAATGTAGCGGAGCCTCCACCCCAAATTCCCCTTTCTCTCTCCCCGAGAAATTGTCCCCCACATCCAGCTCTGTGACTGCTCTAGTCTCACTCCTGTGGTCCCTCCAGGCCTCAGCTCTTCAGCATGTATGTCTGATTGGCAAGTGGGGGCCAGGGATGTGGCTAAACATCCAGCAATACTCGGGGCCCCCCCAAAACAAAGAACTGTTTGCCCAAAGTGTCAAGGTATGGTGACGTAGATCAACTGAAATTTTCCATCTCTTGATTTGTTTCCCACAACAAAGGTAACTCCCTGACTAATGAGGAAGCAAGGCTCCTCCTTTAGAACTGAGGTGGGAGGAAACACTTACAGTCTCTTATAATTTCATATGTTTTCTTTTATCCCTGTGCCATAAAAATTAAATACAATGACATATACGAAGTGCCCAGCATGGTTACTCAAACTCTGGGTGTTAATGGGTGCTCAAAAAATATTAGTTCTCATCCCTTTTTCTAGAAGGGAATGAAGAATTCAATTTATTCTTAATACAGTGTCCCTAAGCTAATAGCATCTCTCCCTACTGTGGCTTCCCACCCATAACTGCCTCAAATTTTTGAATATTTAAATTATAAAAACTGTTCACCTGCTGTAAGGGAGTAGTAGTACATTCCCCAGGAAAATTAGATTTTGGAAATAAGAACATTAGAAAAACAGCAGAGAAAAGGATTATAGAAACCCAGCATTCAGCTGCTCACTACTGAAGGCCTCAATTAATATGTTTCAATACTCAACACAAATAAAATGTTTATTATGCAGCACCCAATGTGTAAGGATGGAAATGGCTTCTACCTGTTTTTTTTTTTTTTTTTTTTGAGACAGAGTCTCGCTTTGTTGCCCCCGCTAAAGTGAGTGCGGTGGTGTCAGCCTAGCTCATAGCAACCTCAAACTCCTGAGCTTGAGCGATCCTCCTGCCTCAGCCTCCCGAGTAGCTGGGACTACAGGCATGTGCCACCGTGCCTGGCTCATTTTTTCTATATATTTTTTTAGTTGGCCAGCTAATTTCTTTCTATTTATAGTAGAGACGGGGTCTCGCTCTTGCTCAGGCTGGTTTTGAACTGCTGACCTCGAGCAATCCTCCTGCCTCGGCCTCCCAGAGTGCTAGGATGACAGGCGTGAGCCACTGCCCCCGGCCTACCTGTTTCTAAAAATACCACATTTTTTTTTGTAATGACTGTGAGGCCCTTTGCATTTGTGTTAAAAATACAGAATTTCAATTTCTCTGTGCATGTCTTTTAAATGATCATACAATATACATAAGATAAAATTTACCATTTTCACTCTTTTTAAGTGTACAGTTTGGTGGCATTGAGTACATTCACATTATCATGCAACTGTCACCACCGTCCATCTCCAGAGCCTTTTTCATCTCGCAGATCGGACACTCTGTACCCATTAAACAACGGCTTCCCTTCCTCCCCTTTCCCCAGGCCCTGATAACCAACTGCCATTCTGCTTTCTGTCTCTATAAATTTGACTTCCTTAGGTACCTCATATAAGTGCAATCATAAAGTATTTGTCCTTGGGTCACTGACACATTTCACTTAGCATATTCACTTAGAATGTTCTCAACATTTGGTAGCACGTGTCCTTTTTGATGCCGCATAATATTCCATTGTATGGCTGTAGCACATTTTGTTTATCCCCTCATCCATCGGTGGACACTAGGGCTGCTTCCACCTTTTGGCAATTGTGGATAATGCTGCTGTGAACATGGGTATAGCGCGCATGTTTTTTAAATGCTCAAGTTGTAGTGTCTGAAGGACTCATCCATGTTTTGTACACGTTTAGAATGGAACTCAGATTTTACTTTTCTTGGCCTGTAAAAATATACAAGTTAAAATTTCTAAAACAAAATTAAGCAGAACAACAAATCTCATTATTATGAGGGTTAACAGCATATGGTACTCTTTAGTCAGCCTAGCCACGTACAACTCTAGGCAAGAAACTTCGTCTCCCCATAATAGTTTTCCTCATTTATTGAGTACTTACTATGCACCAGACATTGAGGTAGGCACTTTGCATGTATTAACTCATGAAATGCTCATAGCAACTCGGAGAGACATGAATTCATGAATACTACCCATTAATAATTGCATCTACTTTTCATTCAATACAATCCTGATAACATTTCTTCCCCATCCCTAATGGTCATATCTGAATGAAGAATAAGCTCAGAATTTGCAAACTAATGTTAATATTAGCTTAAGCCAAACAAGATTTAGTAAGTCACCTCTACTTTCTAAATTATATGAAAACAGTATAAAGGTGATACAAAAATCACATTCCAAGTTCAAGTAGAATGATTGATGTTACCCGTCCCTTCCCTACTACGGATAATGACTGAAGTGAAATTTGAGGGACTTCAATTTGATATCAACGTTCTTCATCAACCTTGCAGGGCAACCTTGGACAAGTCACTTTACTGTACCAAGGCTCATTTTTGTCCTGAACAGAGTACAGGCATAGGGCTCAACAGTCACTATGGTTCCTTCCAACTCTAATATGCTGTGATTCTGAAAGTTCATATTTGTACCAGGCACCAATCATTAAAGCTGTGTCCCCATTTTGGGGCAAGCCCCTTGCCTGTGGACCAACCTGACAACTGGACCCTGCATAGGTCAAAGCAGTATTATGCCCTGACTCCCTCAAACCTGTTCAACAAAGAGAAAACATATACCCAGTACAATGTGCAAGGCAAGATCTTTACATATGGATTGGATTCTACTGAGTTGAGTAAGCTATTTTTGGAAAAAGAATATCTACTCCCTCAAGCAAGCAATTTCTAGATGGCTTCTGTACAGAGTTAACTCTTGATCAAACTTATCAACTGCTTCCTATCTTGTTACCATCATGAATGAAGCAGCTGGAATATTGAAGTTCTGCCGACCAGAAGACCATGCCCACAGCCTATGACTTTCTGATTTCTAGGCCTTTACGTGTGCTATTTCAGCCACATGGTTTATCCTTCCTCCTTGATGTAGCTGTTATCCTTTCTATAAGGTACAGTTCAAATACCTGATTTTCCCTTGAAATCTCCTGGATTCTGGACAATTGAAAGGTTTTTTTCCCCCTCTTCAGTTTCAATAGCATTAATTTATGCTTTTTTATTGATCTTTATCATATATTGCTTTGCCTTAGTCGCATGTGTATGTCTAGGAACTTTATCGTTTTCATCTTTGGAATCCTCAGAGCACCTAATGTGGCATGTTACAGATGCTTAACAAACATTGGCTGGTTGGGTGGTACCTGTAGACTACCACATCTACCTGTATATGACACCTGTGAGGTTGAATCTGATAATTCAATACATATACTTTGTTTGTATCCCCCCCCTCAGAATAGACATTGTTGGGCAGATTTTCTGAATAGATTATGTATTCTGTATAACCCTGACACTCTCTAAATTTTCTTAATCAGAAAATGTGAGCATGAGAAACCCAGAAAACCAGGTAGGAGCATCTTTGTTTTTTTCTGGATGGAAAAAGTTTCTTCTTATACTTGGTTTGGTGCTGTCTTTAATGACCTAATGGGAGGAAAAACAGGCTTTGGCTGGAATGGCTTCAATAGTGTGCTGTAAAGTTTCCAGGAGATAAACAGTCAAAAAACAGATGATTTCAAAAGTCATTATGGATAATCTCGTTGGACACTAAACTGGACCAAATCTCATCACACATGAACAACTTTGGGTAGGAATAATGTTTGGAAATACACAAACATGGACTGATACCAATTTGCAACTTCAGTTAAGAAAAAGTGGATGGCCTTTTGGAATTATCGAAGCTATTTATAAAAGCCCACAGGGCTGTGGATTAAGAATAAAGTATTAGAGAATTGGCAAGATGTAAGATCCACAGGCTAATGTTGCCCAGAACTAAGGAGTTCATCTCACATGTCGAAAGGGGTGCTCTGTCTCACCTTGGAGAGCCGAGTGTTGGTAATGTCCCAAGTATCACAGCCACGTGATTGAAGACCTGAAACATTAGCCAACATGAATAAAGATGTTAATTGGCAAGCAACATTTGCCATGAATAATTAAATCTAGGACTGGCTGAAGTCAGATTCCAAGTAATTCCTTGATGTAAAACCAAACTCACTGAATAACCTCAAGGGAAGTTCCCCATGTGTTACATGGAAACCACAGTCCCACGGGCTGGATCTTGCTTTTGGAAAGAGAAAAAGCTGGCTACATTTTTCATGTTATCACCAGAGAGTCCTGCCCACCTGTTCAGTGCTTGAGATGCCCAGTCTTTGTTTTTTGTTCAAAGAAAGTTATATACATAAAAAATAGTAATTACTTTTTAACCAATTCAACACATTTTACTGAGAATATTTGTGCTTGTGTTAAGGGACACAGAGATGATTAATGCATAGTCTCCTTCCTCAAGGAGCATACGCTATATTAACAGTAATTACAGTAAAACATGATGAATGCAATAATATGGTAGAAGTAGCATAGATGCTCTCTTATCTAATGTACAGTAAGGCCTCCAACCTTGTTCTTTAATTGCTTTGGCAATTTTAGTTTGTTTGCATCTACATTTAATTTTCAAATCTGTTTTGTCAATTTCTATTAAAAAGATAAGTGAATTTTTTTTTTCATAAGGGAAATTTAGGTTGAAATTGTGTTGAGTACATAGATCAACTTGGAGTGAAGTGACATCTTAACAATATTTAGTTTTACAACTCATGAACATGGTATATTTCCATTTATTTGGATCTTGTTTAAAATCTCAGCAGTATTTTCAGTGTAAAAGTCTTAGAAATCTGATGGCCGGGCACGGTGGCTCACGCCTGCAATCCTAGCACTATGGGAGGCCGAGGCGGGAGGACCATTTAAGCTTAGGAGTTCAAGACCAGCCTAAGCAAGAGCAAGACCCCGTCTCTACTAAAAACAGAAATTAATTGGCCAAATAAAAATATATATAGAAAAAATTAGCCAGGCATGCTGGCACGTGGCTGTAGTCCCAGCTACTCAGGAGGCTGAGGCAGGAGGATCGCTTGAGCCCAGGAGTTTGAGGCTGCTGTGAGCTAGGCTGACGCCATGGCACTTACTCCAGCCTGGGCAACAGAGTGAGACTCTGTCTCAAAAACAAAAAAGTCTTAGAAATCTTTGGCAGGTTTTTAAGTATTTCGTGTTTGGGGGTACTACTATAAATGAAATTTAACCTTTATTTTCTTAGCATATAAAAATGTATTTGATATATATTAAAATATATTTATATTAATATATTACATATGCATATATATTATAAACATGATTTTTCCCTTCTAGCTTGTTGATACGGTGGATTATATTGATTTTCAAATGCTGGCTAAGCTTTGCATAGCTGTAATAAATCTCTCTAGATATGGTGTGTAGATTTTTTAAACATTGTTGTTTTTAGTTTGTCAATATTTTGTTGAGGACTTTTGCATCTAAATTTATGAGAGATACTGATTCATAATTTTTTTTTCTTTTTTGTATTGTCTTTATCTGGTTTTGGTATCAGGGTAATAGTAGCCCCAGAAAATGAGTTCAGAAGTATTTCCACTTGTGTTTTGTGGGATACATTATATAAAATTGAGATTAATTCTTCTTCAAATGTTTCATAAAATTCTCCAGTGAGGCATCCAAGTCTGAAGATTTATTTTTCAAGAGCTTTTAAGTTATGTACTCAATTTCTTTAATACTTATAGAGCTATTCTTGAGTTTTGGTAGGTTGTATTTTTTGAGGAATTGGTTCATTTCTTCTGAGTTGCTGAATTTATGAGGATAAAATTGGGTTTTTTTGTTTGTTTGTTTGTTTGGGTTTTTTTGAGACAGAGTCTTGCTCTGTTGCCCAGGCTAGAGTGAGTGCTGTGGCATCAGCCTAGCTCACAGCAACCTCAAACTCCTGGGTCAAGCGATCCTCCTGCCTCAGCCTCCTGAGTAGCTGAGACTACAGGCATGTGCTACCACACCTGGCTAATATTTTCTGTTTTTAGTTGCCCAGCTAATTTTTTTTTTTTTTCTATTTTTTAGTAGAGACAGGGTCTTGCTCTTGCTCAGGCTGGTCTCGAACTCCTGACCCCAAGCGATCCTCTCACCTCAGCCTCCCAGAGTGCTGGGATTATAGGTGTGAGCCACCGCACCCAGCCATCAGATGGCTTTTGATGGGAGAAGGGTGTAGGTAGTGGGGTCTACCTGCTGGTGGTCCCCATCTGCCTTGATGTCTCTGGATGAGGGAGGAGAGTTTTGAAGCATGGGGACAAAGAAGCTCCTTGGACCAGGCCACCTGAGATGGTTGGGGCTCTCCTGCAAGATCCACATGCCTGTCTTGGTTTCTCTTGTCAGAAATGAATAGGTTCAAGTCTGGCAGGGAAAATGAGACATTGATTGAGTTTTGAATGTTACATCAATCTTGCATTCCTGGAAGTTGCATCCAATTTGCTAATTTTTTGCTAAGAATTTTGCATTAATGTTCCAAGGAATATATATATATATTTTTTGAGACAGAGTCTCGCTTTGTTGCCCAGGCTAGAGTGAGTGCCGTGGCATCAGCCTAGCTCACAGCAATCTCAAACTCCTGGGCTCAAGCAATCCTCCTGCCTCAGCCTCCCAAGTATCTGAGACTACAGGCATGCGCCACCATGCCCGGCTCATTTTTTCTATATATATTAGTTGGCCAATTAATTTCTTTCTATTTTATAGTAGAGACGGGGTCTCATTCTTGCTCAGGCTGGTTTCGAACTCCTGACCTCGAGCAATCCACCCACCTCGGCCTCCCAGCATGCTAGGATTACAGGCGTGAGCCACCACGTCCAGCCAAAGGAATATTGATCTATAACTCTCTTTTTGTAATGTCTTTCTCAGGTTTGAATATTAAGGTTATGCTGGCCTCATAAAATGAGTGGGAAAGTATTCTCTCATCTCTTTCCTATTAAAGATTGTGTAAGAGTGGTTTTACATCTTCCTTGAATGTTTCATACAATTCACCAGCAAAATGATCTGGACCTGGAGGGTGTTTTATTTGTGGGAAGGTTTTTGATAATGTATTTAATCTCTCTAATTGCTATAGGGCTATCGAGATTTTCTGTTTCATCTTGTATTAGGTTAAGTAAGTTGCATTTTTCAGGAAATTTGTTCATTTCATCTAGCTCATTAAATTTGCCAGCCTAAAATTGTAATAGTGTATTATCCTTTTAATGTCTACAGGATCTATAACAATAAACACCTATCTAATTCTTGATATTGGTGATTTGTATTTTATATTTTTACCTTGATCATTCTAAGTACTTAGAGGTTTATCAATTTTGTTGATCATTTCAAAGAACCAAACTTTTTGACTAGTTAATTTTCCTTATAGTTTATCTGGGTTTTTTTTTTCATTGATTTCATTTATTTTCTTCCTTTTACTTATTTGAGCTTACTCTGTTCCTCTTATTCCAGCTTCTTATGAATGTATAACCTTTGGTCATTGATACAAGAATTTAAAGTTAGATCTTTCTTTCTAAATGCCATATTAGCTTTATCCCACAAATTTTGACAGGTTATATGTTGTTTATCATATAGTTCAAAATATGTTCTAATTTACCCTCTGATTCCTTCTTTGACCCATGAATTATTTGAAATGTGTTGTTTAATTGCTAAATATTCAAGGTTGTTCTAGGTATTATATTGTTATTAATTTTTAGTTTTTCTATAGGCTGTAAGCATACTTTATATGATTTAATTTGCTTAAATTTATTTAATGAGACTTGTTTTATGGCCTAGTAAGCCATATATTTAGCAGTTCTGATATAGTATTTTATAAATATCAATCAGATCATGGTGGTAGATAGTGTTATTCAAATTGTACAAGTCTTTACTGATTTTTGTGCCTAGTTTTTCAATCAATTGTGATAGAGTATTAACATTCAGTACCATTATTGTAGAATTGTCTTTCTCCTTTTAATTCTGTCCATTCTTCTTCATGTATTTTGAGGCTTAGAAGTAGGAAACAGCAGGAAACAGTCAGGAAATCTACATTCAAATTTGGGTACGGCTGGGCTTTAAGTAATGTCGGAGCTACTAATTTTCATCTTTAGTAAATAATAATTGTATGGATAGTAATAACAATATTATCTTGCTGTTCCTGGTTCATGCTGTAAGACTTTATTACAAGAAAAACAGTGTTATCAGGAGAATCTGCAGGCACTTCTAAAACAAGATAGTATTAGATGGAGTTTAAATGAGATCTTTTATAGAAAATTGTCTCAAAATGTATAAGCACAAGTAGGATGTATCTTAACCATCATCACTATAAAATCAAATCGCATCCTCCTCTACCCCATTCTGTGCTAGAGAAGGTTGTGGTCTGTCAAGACTTTAGTGTTAGTAAAGTTCATTAGAGCTGTTTTTAAAAACTCCTTAAAGTCATTATTGTAAAAGGGAGCTCTTTTCCAAGAAGAAAAAGAGGGGGCTGGGAAATAAAAATATTCTGAAAATTGTAGAAGGTACATTGTATGGAGTATAAAATCATGATAAAAAATGTTTTCTAAATCTATACATAAGCCAATGAAAAGTTGACCTGGATATATTGTTAAATGAAAAAAAGAAAGTTATAGAATAATATGTAATGTGGTTTTTAAAAAGCACACAACTCTAGAGGTATACATGTATATATGTATATTTGTACAGGTCTGGATCAAGAATGAAATTGGTAACTGCGGACAGCTCTGGGAGGGGGACTTCAGAATGGAGAATTGGCTGGCAGGGAGGGTAGAGAGTGGGAGGTTGAGTGGGGTGTTTGTGGGGAAAGGCAATTTTCTGTAGTTTTATATTATTTGTATTTTCTTTTATAACCAACATCCATGGTTAAACAAGAACTCTGGTTTTAAATTTTGTACATAAAACAACTGACAAAAAAAGTGGAAAATATGCACTAAAAAATAGTTAAACTTGGGCTGGGTTCAATGGCTCGCTCTTGTAGTCCTAGCACTCTGGGAGGCCAAGGCATGAGGATCGCTCAAGGTCAGGAGTTTGGAACCAGCCTGAGCAAGAGGAAGAGCAAGACCCCGTCTCTACTAAAAAGTAGAAAGAAATTAATTGGCCAACTAAAAATATATATAGAAAAAATTAGCCGTGGCACATGCCTGTAGTCCCAGCTACTCAGGAGGCTGAGGCAGGAAGATTGCTTGAGCCCAAGAATTTGAGGTTGCTGTGAGCTAGGCTGACGCCACGGCCCTCTAGCCTGGGCAACAAAGTGAGACTCTGTCTTAAAAAAAAAAAATAGTTAAACTTCCTAATATTGGGACAGACCAGAACCTTGAAGAAAGACAAAGAAAGATGAAGAAGAACTCCGCAGTGAATTTATCTGTATAATGCAAGGCTGGATAAGATTACTGGTGTATTTTTTTCACAAATTCATGAAAATAATATGCTCTGAGATTAATGATAATTATACATTGTAACCTGTTTGTTCTATTGGATTTTTAATCAAACTTTAAAAAAATAGTAAGCAAACACAAAGCTACCTCCTGAGCATTGTAGCACAATAGCAGCTTTCTCCTGTGCTGTCCTTTATGAGATTAATTAAATTAAATTGGCTCTTAGGGAATCACAAATTCTACAGAAGCCCAAAGCAAGAAGACATGCAGGGCTCCCTAGCCACTGCAACACTGAATGGGGACCCAGTTTGACGGGGCGGTCGATGGGAGGCAGTGTTTGCTTGCAGACAGCAGCACCTCTAAGCAAATCTAGTGTGTCCGAACAAGAGTTGGCCTGCTCGCATGTGGTCATGTAGAATGCAAAGCAATCAAATACCAGGAAGGGGTATTACCATTGTGTGGCAGACACCTAACCACCATTTATTTTCCTACCCTCTTTCTTGCGAGTAGAGCCCTCTCCCATTCCAAGAAGCTGAAAATCATCCAGAGATAGGCAACTTACTGTCCTCCTTGAGCCCATGTGCAGATATGTGACCCACTCCCCTCCAGTGGGACTGAAAGGGAGTGTTTCCTGGGGTAAAGAGAGAATGGATGAGAAAACAGCCTCTCTCTCTCATCCTTCCTACTTTTAGACATAGTTGAGTTTTGCCACTGCAGCCGCCCCGTCTTATAACTATGAAGAAACACACGTCACTGATACCCTGAAGAGGGCAGAGCAGCAAGAAAGAAAGAAAGAATCCGGGCTCATCAGTTGACTGGGAATCCCACCTCGGAATCGCCTTCTTCTGTACTTCTGTTTGCTCTGCCCTGGAATATGGAGGGGTCTGTGGTCTGCTCAGGGGTCGAGCGGCAGTCATGGGCAAAGAGAAGGGATTGGGTGCTGCCCATACCACTGGCGTACCTAAGAGGATAACAACCACATTGTCACAGAAGAAGTATTACGGTGTGAAGAAGGAAAAGTTTTGAGTCACCCCTTGTGGTCCGGGAAAGTCCTGGAACCATGGCAGCTGGAAATAGAGGATGAAATCCCCCCTGGGAGGCCTGTAGCCCCTCCCCTACACAGAGCCCCATTTCCCAGGGGGGAATCTGCATCTTCCAGGCCAACTCACAGTGAGACAGAAGCCGTCTGGTCGTTCAAAGCAGATGCCCAATCCATTCAACCTACTTCCTTTGCAAGTCATTTTTTATGCAGAATTTCTCATCGTTAGCATCAAGGCCGCATATCCTCCAAGGTTCCTTCCAGAATTCTTCAGAGGCTTCCTCCACCAAGGCCCTGCAGACTTCTGTACCTAACTGTTAGTCCAGCTGAGGGCTCTAACTCCCAGGCAATAACAATAATGTAATAATAAAATACTAACGCTTACTGAGCACTCATTCTACGCCACATGCTATTTTAAGCTTTTTCATGTACTAACAATAATTCTATAAAAAGGATACTATCAGTGCCCCCATTTTACAGGTGAGGACGTTAAGGCCTTAGATAACTTACCCAGCTTCTCACACTTAGTGGGCGGCAGAGCTGGGCTACAGTCCCTGGCAGTCTGGCTCCAAAGACCATGCGCTCAATCCTACACAAAGCTTCCTTTTAGAAATAAGCTTCCTTTAGAATAAGGAGAGAGGCAAAAGAGAGGAATTAACCCAAAGAACAGATGCATAGAGGGACAGTGTGGGAAGAGAGAGAGAAGCTACAAGTGGAGAAATGATTTAACAATGTAAGTTGTCCTGTGTCACCAAGTCAGTCCAACACCCTCTGCATGTTTCTTCTTTCTGCAAAAACAGAGAAGGCATCATTGCAGTCAAACTGTCTCCCTCACTAGTTTGCCAAAAGGTTACCAGCATGTTCTCCCAAAGCTCCTACTTTTGTTCCGTCCATTCCTTCATTACATTTTGTTTGTTTGTTTAATAATGTATTCACCGCCCGATAGACCTGACTTTTAGGTTGCTGTTTTTCTTGTCATTGTTTTGGAGACAATGGATGGTGTTATCTTTCTGGTGGCAATTGACAATGATTCAGTTTCAGTTTTCTTAAACAGGGGTGGGAAGATACACAAGAAAAATATCCTCTTTTCCTAGTGTTCCTTTCCTCTAAGGATGCTCACAGCCAACATAAGAGTGGGCTGCCAAAATGACATCTCTTCAGTGACACCTGCTTATAGGCACTTTTCTCAGTGAGGACCCCTCAGGATTCTTGAGACTGGATCAGAAGCAGTTTCACTAGAACTTCCCCTAAGACAGTAATTCTCAACCCTGGTGCAGTTAGAATCACTTGGGGAGCTTTAAAAAGACAAAAACAAAAAGACAGCTCCCATACTACACCCCCGACCAGTGATATCAGAATCTCTGGAGGTGTGGCCCAAGCAACAGTATTGTTTCTTTGTGTGTTTGTTTCTGAGACAGAGTCTCACTCTGTTGCCCAGGCTGGAGTGAGTGCTGTGGCGTCAGCCTAGCTCACAGCAACCTCAAACTCCTGGGCTCAAGCGATCCTCCTGCCTCTGCCTCCCGAGTAGCTGGTACTACAGGCATGCGCCACAATGTCCAGCTAATTTTTTCTATATATATTATTTGGCCAATTAATTTCTTTCTATTTTATAGTAGAGACGGGGTCTCGCTCTTGCTCAGGCTGGATTTGAACTCCTGGCCCTCCCGCCTCTGCCTCCCAGAGTGCTAGAATTACAGGCGTGAGCCACCATGCCTGGCCCCTTCGTGAGTCCGGTGTGGTTGAGAACCACTTCCCTAAAATAATGTGTGACCTCATTATTAAAATATCATTTTCAGAAAGGTAAAATTATGGCTCTTATGCAAATATAAAATGAATGTGTGAAATTTATTCAACTCATCAATAAAGGAGCCAGTAATGTGTCAAAGTCAGTTCAAAGAGCATTTGAGGAGCTAAATATTTATAGGCAATGTCAGCATAATATTGTTGTGCTTAGATACAGAACTAGTTGATGTCACTCCCCAAAACAATTTACAGATTCGATGCAATCCCCGTCAAAAATCCCAATGGCCCTTTTTGAAGAAATCAAAAGCCAATTCTAAAATTCACGTGGAATTGCAAGGAATCCCCAATAGCCAAAACAATCTTTAAAAAGCAGAGCAAAGTTGAAGGAATCACACTTGCTGATTCCAACTCTTATTACAAAGCTATAGTAATCAAAACAGTGTGGGACTGGCCTAAGTATAGACATATATATAATGGAATTGAATAGAGTCCAGAAATTAACCCATATATCTGTAGTCAATTGATTTTTAACAAGGGTGCCAAGATCATTCAGTGAGGAAAGAACAGGCTTTTCAACAATGGTGCTAAGACAATTGGTTATCCACATGCCAAAGAATGAAGTTAGACCCTTACCTCATATCCTACACCATAAGAAAAAAAAAACACTTCAAAATGGATCAAAGACATAAATGTAAGAGCATAAAACTTAGAAGAAAACATAGGAGTAAATCTTCCTGACTTTGTATTTGGCAGTGGTTTCTTAGATATAATACCAATAGCACAAGCAACAAAAGAAAAAATAGAATAATTAGACTTAATCAACAGAGTGAGAAGGCAACCCACAGAATGGAAGAAAATATTTTCAGATCACATATCTTTTTTTTTTTTTTTTTTGAGATGGAGTCTCGCTATATCACCCACACTGGTCTCAACTCCTGAGCTCAAGTTATCCTCTCACCTCAGCCCCCCAAGAAGCTGGGATTATAAGCATAAGCCAATGGTCTGACCAGATGATATACCCCATAAGGATTTAATATCCAGAATATATAAAGAATTTCTACAACTCGACAACAAAAAATCTAATTTAAAAATGACAAAGGTCTTCTCACTTTGTTGCCCAGGCTAGAGTGAGTGCCGTGGCGTCAGCCTAGCTCACAGCAACCTCAAACTCCTGGGTTCAAGCGATCCTCCTGCCTCAGCCTCCCGAGTAGCTGGGACTACAGGCATGTGCCACCATGCCCAGCTAATTTTCTCTCTATATATATTAGTTGGTCAATTAATTTCTTTCTATTTATAGTAGAGACGGAGTCTCGCTCTTGCTCATGCTGGTTTCGAACTCCTGACCTGGAGTAATCTCCCCGCTTCAGCCTCCCAGAGTGCTAGGATTACAGGCGTGAGCCACCGCGCCCGGCCAATGACAAAGGTCTTGATAAGGCATTTCATCAAAGAAGACATACAAGAAGCCAACAAACTCAATGTCATTAATCATTAGAGAAATGCATACTAAAACCACAATGAGATACCACTCCATCCCCACAAGTTTGACCATAACAAAATAAAAGGAACATACGTTGTAACAAAGATGTGGAGAAATTGAAACCCTTATACATTGCTGGTGAGAGTGTAAAAGAGTATAGTTGCTGTGGAAAAGTTTGGTGCATCCTCAAAAAGTTAAACATAAGGCCGGGCGCGGTGGCTCACGCCTGTAATCCTAGCGCTCGGGGAGGCTGAGGCGGGCGGATTGCTCGAGGTCAGGAGTTCAAAACCAGCCTGAGCAAGAGCGAGACCCCGTCTCTACTATAAATAGAAAGAAATTAATTGGCCAACTAATATATATAGAAAAAATGAGCCGGGCATGGTGGCACATGCCTGTAGTCCCAGCTAATCAGGAGGCTGAGGCAGCAGGATTGCTTGAGCCCAGGAGTTTGAGGTTGCTGTGAGCTAGGCTGATGCCACGGCACTCACTCTAGCCTGGGCAAAAAGCAAGACTCTGTCTCAAAAACAAACAAACAAATAAAAAAGTTAAACATAGAATAACTACCTGACCCAGCAATTCCACTCCTAGATATCTACCCAAAAGAATTGAAAATAAGTATTCAAACAAATACTCGAATGTTCATAGTATCACTGTTCACAATAGCCAAAAGGTAGAAACAACCTACATGTCTATCAACAGATGAAAGCATAAACAAAACATGGTATACACATACAGTGAAATATTATTTGGCCATAAAAATGAAGTACTGATAACATATTACAGCCAACACATATGAACCTTGAAAACATTATGCTAGATGAAAGAAGCAAGACACAAAAGGCCACATACTGTATGATTCCATTGACATATAGCATCTAGAATAAGAGAATCCATAGAGATAGAAATCAGATTAGGGGTTACCGAGGACTGGAGGAGGGGATGGTAGAAAGGTGAATTACTAATTAATGGATGCAGAGTTTCCTTCTGGAGTGATGAAAATGTTTTAAAGCTAGAGGCGACGGTCAAAAACAACATTCCGAATATACTAAGTGCCACTGAATTGTACACTTTAAAATTGTTAATGATTAATTTTATGTTCTATGAATTTTGACATAACTTTTTAAAGAATTGGTTAATGTCCAACAGGGCCATAAATTGTAACCTTTAAGGTTATCTGTTCCACCTGATAGAAACTAATTTCATCTTGCTAAACCCTATCAGACAAAAATCTACAAGTTAACCTCTGCCCCTGAGAGTTGTAAAATTAGCCCTGACAACAGGAAGTCAACCCAGCAAAGAAAGGACATCCAGTAATCTCTTTCCGATCTCCAAGTTTTGAGTATTTTTCCTGACATCATAGAGAGTCCAGGTTACCAGTTCAGACCTTACCCTTAGCGAGGGTTACTTTCCCACTGCCTTTTTTTTAAGTCACCTGGCCTTGTTCAGGGCCACCCCAGTCCATTAAAAATGTACTTAAATTGAAAAGAGAAAGTCTTGGGACCTAGATTTCTTTACTCCCTGAAGATTTCTTGGACTATATGCAAATTTGCCCACCTCCTCTCAGCAATCTGCAAGCCTTCTGTGTGTGATCTATCTACTTATCTATAGCCTGCATTTGTCTGTTTGACAATGGGGAAGGAATAAGAGTATCATTCCTTGTTTACAGAGCTGGATTCTCAGCCCTTATCAAGTAAAGCAAACAGAAAGCCCTACCAAACCCTTTCACCAAAAAATGGGAGAGGTTGAGAGAAAGAGAGAGATCCCAAGAGCAATCAATTTTTAGTAAACATTCTGGGGATGACAGAAAACTTTTAAATTTCAAGAATTTAAAGAAAGCTGAAGACTTCTGCAGGAAAACACACGCGGATACATAAACACAAAACTCCTCAGATAATTTCAGATGGTTTTGTGCCTCCAGAAAGGTAAAGAATTCCTACTCTTGGTCTCCCCACAAACTAGCAGAAATAGCCAAGGCAAACGACTTTATAGTGTTCTGTGTGATCCGACTGACCCACCTGTACACAAAGCCTCCAGTCTGTAGCCTTCATTCTTTTGACATGAACCACAGAATGTATGAAATTGCCCCCTTTATTTGTAGGTTCCTGAACTGAGGGAATCAAGTTGTGAACAGGGAAGAAAGCATCAAACAGGAAAACTTCTTCCTAGAACCGCTTTTTGGAGTTCTGTCATTTTAACTAATTAGCTCACTACTGTTAAAAGACATTTCATTTTGAAAATCTTATTTATTTTGCTCCACCGCATTTATTTGCTTAGCGCCACTCTTATGTACATAGATTACTGGTTGATGAAGTCTAGAACAGTCTTACCCAGCATGCATTGCAGTATGAGGCTGAAAACGCAATGAACTTCTACATCAACTTCTAACTGAAATTAATCATCTTCACTTTTTTCTCAGCTTCAATACTTTTTATGGGCCTTTCTGCTCCTCCCACTCACAAACTCATTATTTTCATCTGCTAATTTACTTTTTAATTACTCCATTCTACCATATTGTCCCAATAGTATTCAGTAGTTCTTAGTAAAATTTGGACTATTTTCAAAAGAAAAAAAAGGGTCAGAATGGTATTTTTTGAGGGGGTCTGAAGTTAAAAATAAGATTTACTTTGCATGCACCATTAAAGGTGATAAATCTCCAAGCTTCAATTAAGAGCATAGCAGCGCCAAATGTCATGGAAATTCCTTCTTTATGCCACTTATTTCATTATGAAGTTTAAAGTAGAATTTAAGGTCTTTTTTTAAAAATGTCATAGAGTTGATGAACAATGCTTCTGGAAAGATGAAGAAAAGAGCTATAAAACCAAGGCTGGTAATCAGTTGCCACGCACCAGTACCCAGTGTGAGTTTTTACATTAAACATCTCTTTGGGCCAGTGTCCACTTTCACTTCTTAGGGACCTTGTTCTGTTTGGCTGAATGTCTGGGGTGACTAGTTTATCCCTGTTTGCATGGGACTTCCCCAGGTTTTGTTTTGTTTTGAGACAGAGTCTCACTCTGCTGCCCAGGCTAGAGGCCGTGGCGTCAGCCTAGCTCACAGCAACCTCCAACTCCTGGGCTCAAGCAATCCTTCTGCCTCAGCCTTCCAAGTAGCTGGGACTACAGGCGTGCACCGCCATGCCTGGCTAATTTTTCCTATATATTTTCAGTTGGCCAATTAATTTCTTTATATATTTTTTAGTAGAAACGGGGTCTCGCTCTTGCTCAGGCTGGTCTCGAACTCCTGAGCTCAAGCAATCCTCCCGCCGTGGCCTCCCAGAGTGCTTGGATTACAGGCGTGAGCCACCGCACCTGGCCGACTTCCCCAGTTTTAGCACTGAAAGCCTAGGGTCCCCTTTCAGTTCCAGGAAAACTGGGATAGTTGGTCACTCTAGTTACACTTTTTAGCTAAACCCAACAATCCTAATTTAAAAGCACCTCAAGTCCACGTTTTGTAAACAATTGTCCCTCTTTGGGTTTGTAATAACATTCAAGACATTTTTAAATATATATATATATATATACTTAAAACACATTTAAGACCAGAATGGAAATTACATGAGTATTGTGTCAGAAAAGACTGGTAACAGAAAGACAAATTTGCACTGGCATTTACAATAGAGAAAATTTACATATTGTGAAATTAAAAATAAAGTGGTTTTTTTTTAAAAAAAGAGGCAGATATGGAAATCTGCCTAAAAGATGTTAATCTGAGAATAGTACAGAATAGAATTTCTTCTACAGCTGAGATTTGTTATTGTTTGTAAATTTGAATTGTATTTATTGGAACAAATTTATGAAGCATAAAAGTTGTAAAGGAACAAAAAATATATGTAGAAAATAAAGCATCTCTCACTCCATTTCCCAGCCATTCAACTGTCCAAACAATTGTTATTTATTTCTAGTATATGGTCCAGAGATGTTCTATGCAAATACCAACAAATAAATAGAATTTTTAGAAAGTAAAATGATAATTACTGAAGATGAGGGTAGAGAGGTATGAGGAGGCCTAACCTGGTGCAAGGGTTGAAAGAGGCCCCCCAGGAGGCTGACTTTGGAGTTGAAGGGTAGAGGTTAGCCAAGCTGGGAAGGCAAGAAAGAGCAGAGGCATAGCATGGAAGCTGCTTTGAGTATTCAGGGAATTGCAAGTGATAGGGAAAAACCCCCATCCCAGGGCCCCATGGCTGAACTCACTGCTGATTGGATACTTTTTGAATCCCACTGCTGATTGGCTATGTAAAGCTTATTGCTGATTGACTATGTAAAGCTTGTTGCTCATTGGCTATGTAAAGCTTGTTGCTGATTGGATATGTAAAGCTTGTTGCTGATTGGCTATGTAAAGCTTGTTGCTGATTGGATATGTAAAGCTTGTTGCTGATTGGATGCTTTTTGAATCCCACTGCTGATTGGATAACTCCTCATGTTCATAGTTGATTGGTTGTGTATAACCCCAAGAAGTGTTTAAAACTGGAGGAGAACAAGGAAGTGGTGCTCAGAATTTGGTGGCATACCCCTCTGAGCCCGCCAACTCTCCACGTGCCACTCAGTTCTTTCCAACACTTGCTATACACCTGCCGGAACACAAGCAGTTCAGAAGGGTCAGAGCTAAGGGGACGAAAATGGTGGGGACAGTGAGCGATTAATCTGGAGGGAGAGACAGGGCCAGCAAATATGCTTTCTTTCAGTAAGAAAGCACTATGTTTGTCTTAAATGAGTGTGAGCCAAAGAAAGGCAGATTAAGTCTCTACCAGTGGTGAAAAAAACTATAAAGGTCTTGAGAGGCAGTTCTCTGGATGCCAAGCTCCGTGTGGGCCAAGCCCTGGATAATGTGGAAGATGACATAGTGTAGACAGAGGAGGGGAGGGAAGGTAGCTACATTCAAGACAAAACTGGGTTTCCTGCAAGGCTGATGTCTGTTGCTATTAAGTGAACCATAAGCAAGGCTTTGACAAAGGTGGATATTAGGGGAAATTGTTTTAGCAAAGGCCCCTATTTCCACGTCAACTGCCTCAATAAGCTCTGTATGTCTTTAGAGCATTGGAAAGTGCTGCTTTTTTAAACACTCTCACCTGTCCTGCCTCCTACAATCATACCTTAGCAAATGTCAACATTGCGATCTTTTAGAAGGCGTTCTCTGTGGCTGAAATGCGATGTGAGAAGCTTGAGAAAAACCGGCCTCACTCATGCCTTCTCGTTGCATGTCAGTAGACTTCTGGCAGCTGTAAACATGTTCCAGTTGCTGAGCCAATAAATAGGGACTCCTTTTCTAGAGACAATGGCTTGCACCACTGCATAGTAATTTCTAAGAAATAAAAGAGAGAGTTTCCAAACAGGAGTTCCCTAACGTAGCTCTGTACCGGAATCATCTTGAGAACTGAAAAAAAAAAAAAAAAAAAGATTCAGGACAGCAACCTTGACTTACTGGGTCAGCCTCGGGGAGGGGTGATAAAGGAGCCTGTCTGTTTTCAAAAAGTACCTCTGGAGGGATCCAGTGATCAGTCAGATTTCGAGACTCCGTCTGCTAATCCAGAATGGGGCAGCGTCCTGAAAACAATCTTTTGTAATCATAAAAGTCATTTCCAACGAGCCTGATTTCACTGAGGCTGTTGAAAGCTTTCTAGTGACAGGTTGGAAGACTCTTCAACTCCCTAGCAATTTGTTAGTCTCCATAAGAGAGGAAATGGCCAGTGGAGAAGAAAGTCCTTATGGAAACCCATTGGTGATGGGTCATTTAACCTCATTGCTGTACCTTAATGCAGCAGATGTGTTTCAGAAAAAAAGAGTGCATAAATCAAATTGTTATAAATGGAATTTTTTAAAGTGTGTAAGGACACTTAGAGATTTAAAAGAATCTTGTGGGGCATTTTTCAAATCAGTGTTTTATTTTAAATGTAGTACATGCTTAGAGTTAAAAAAAAAATCCACACAGTAGAGAAAGCGATAATGTGAGAGGTAAAAGTTACTTCTTCTCCTTCCAGCTCCTCTCAAATAATCAATTTTTTCCCAAATAAATTAATTTTAACCTTTCTTGTTTCCCATCCATTTTCATTGCATATTCCACCATGATTTTATAAAATCCATTTACTGAGGGTTTTTTTTTCACCTTTCAATATATGATGGGCACTACTCCATGTTAAGAGAGAGAGAGGCCCTCTCATTCTTGCAATGGCAAATTGATGTACTATAGTCTATGTAACTGTTCCTCTACTTTTGGAAATTTGGGTGATTTCCTTTCTCCCTCCCTCTCTCTCTCTCTCTCTCTCTCACATGCACACACACATACACACATACACACAAACACACCCCAGTGCTCCAGTGAACAGCCTGGTAAATATATCCTTGTAAATATATCTTTATACATATATGCAAATACACACACACATATATATATATATGAGAATATATAGTATACCTATAGGATAATTTCCCAGAAGCAAAATTGCTGAGTAAGAAAGTATGTGCATATCAAATGCGGTAGACATTTTCAAAGTATATTCCTCCCAAACAAGTGCAACAACTTCTACTCCCAACAACAGTGTTCAACAATCCCTGCATTCCCACTCCCTCGCCTCTTCTCTGTGGCATCAAACTGCTTCATCTTGGTCAATCTTAGGGGAAAATGGCATCCTAATCTCATTTTACTAGTATCGATTTTACGTGGAGGCTGGGTGTATTTTCCCGGCCACTTGGATTCTGTTGAGAATTTCTTTCACAAGGCAGAGAGTCATTTTTCAAGGTGATCCTTCAGCCTCCATGATTTATCCCTTCCTAAGTTTGGGTTGTCACGAGTCAGCCAGAACAAGTCATTTCCAAGGGATAACCACGCGCAGGTCACTCTTATTTCGAAAAAGCCGTCACTTGATCCTGCTCCGGTCCCATTTCTCTGCTTTGCTTTGCTGCCAAGAGGTCGATCCTTATTTCCTCCCTGCCCAGCCCACAGCTTCCTCCTTTCCCTGAGTTCTGGCTCCTGTCCCCGGCACTCCAGCGAACACACATTCTGGAAAGTCCCCAAGGGCCTCCTGACTGCTACACCCTCAACCTCTGCTGTCATCATTCTCCCTCATTTGTGGGAGCCGCTTAAGGGGCCCTACCAGGCTGGGCCTCAGTACCCCGAGAGATATTAACAAGAATGCCCTTCCCATCTTAGGTTTATTGAGAATTTTATTTTTATTTATTTATTTTTGAGACAGAGTCTCACTTTGTTGCCCAGGCTAGAGTGAGTGCCGTGGTGTCAGCCTCGCTCACGGCAACCTCAATCTCCTGGGCTCAAGCAATCCTCCTGCCTCAGCCTCCCAAGTAGCTGGGACTATAGGCATGTATCACCATGCCTGGCTAATTTTTTTTTTATATTTATTTTTAGTTGGCCAACTAATTTCTTTCTATTTATAGTAGAGACAGGGTCTTGCTCTTGCTCAGGCTGGTTTTGAACTCCTGATCTTGAGCAATCTGCCCTCCTCGGCCTCCCAGAGTGCTAGGATTACAGGCGTGAGCCACCGCGCCCGGCCGCGTTTGTTTTTTTATTTCAAAATAAGATATGTGCAGTGTGCATAGGAATTTCTTCATAGTTTTTTTTTTTTTCACTATAGTCCAGCCTTCCAATGGTCTGAGGGACAGTGAACTGGCCCCCTGTTTAAAAAGTTTGAGGACCCCTGTAACTAACTCCAGGACCAAGAATGTCAACATGGGTAACTCAGGCTCTAGACAGGATTGACATGAGCCAGCTCACAGGCCTTGGGGGCACTTTGATGTTCCAGGTGAGCAGGAGGCATGATGATTAGTCTGTGCCACAACCAATTACCCATTGCCTCGTTTTGCCGCAGGGATTCTTAACCACACCTGTTTTATTCACTCATTTTATGGCCTCTTGCTGGAGGGAGTGACAGGGAATCAGGTGTCATGCTAGAGTCCTGAGCCTGAAGAAAGGTCCCTGCAGGCAGAGAGAGCAGTCTGCTTCCTTCGGAGAGGAACTTAAGCCCCAGTAGGAGAACAGCATTTTTTTGGAAAGGGCACCCAGAATTAAGGATTCTGAGTCATTCTGCAGATTTATCGATAAGTCAAAGAGAAACAAAGTTCATTGGTAAGCCATCATTCCAAAACATGAAAAACTTACCTATGTAGAGCTATGTCCATGTGAACACACATGGACCCACAGGACATGCATCCGAGCTCTATTGTGATGACTATGGCTGCTGCCATCTGTCACCCAAATTAAGACAACATCAATTGTAAGACAGGCCACTTTTTAATAGACTGCTAAAATAAATGCTGCCAATTAAATTGTGACATGCCACCATGTGTAAGATGCGTCTTCATCTTGAAAGCGGTTGGCTGGGCGCAGTCTCTCGCCTATGATCCTAGCACTCTGGGAGGCCAAGACGAGAGGATCGAGATGGGAGGATCACTTGAGGACAGGAGTTCGAGACCAGCCTGAGCAAGAATGAGACCCTGTCTCTACTAAAAAATAGAAAGAAATTAATTGGCCAACTGAAAAAAAAATATAGAAAAAATTAGCCGGGCGTGGTGGCGCATGCCTGTAGTCCCAGCTACTCGGGAGGCTGAGGCAGGAGGATTGCTTGAGTCCAGGAGTTTGAGGTTGCTGTGAGCTAGGCTGATGCCAGGACAGTCTAGCCCAGGCAATAGAGTGAGTCCCTGTCTAAAAAAAAAAAGTGATTAAAAATGTAAAAAAAGATATGTGTCAAAATTGATAAAATCAGTAATAGTAAGAACAACTAAAATTGTGGTGTCTTCCAGCTGCTGATGGTCTTCTAGCCACATTGTATACCTTATCTCCTTCAATCTTCAGAACCTGGGGTGGGGCATCACTCTTCCTCTTTACGGATGAGGACACAGAGGCCTAGAAACATCTACGTCACACAGGTAAGATCACAGATGTGTCCCTGGCATCCAGATCCGTCCGAGATCCATGCCCAAGTGCTCTTTCTGTCACCACCCCCCATTAGCTTGGAAAAGGTCAGCGTGTGCTTTGGAATGCCTAGCAGGCAACTCGGAGTCACTGAAACCAAGTCGGGGAAGGAGCCTCGGTGGGAATGGTGCCCAGAGCTGCCACCTGCCAAATGAGCTTGGGACGTGCCGCAGAAGACATGTCTGGCTCCCAGAATAGTTTCCCCAAGGTCAACTAACATCAAAGAACACGAGGTGAGTTCTGGAATGTGGTTTACCTACTGGCCATTATTAATCACAAGCAGCAAGCTGACGGAGCGAGGATGACAGTGAGCACCGTGGGGGGATGGGACTCCCTCAGCCCACCCTAATATCACAGGATGTGGCTTCATTCTGGAATGCTAGGGGTATTGGGGACTAATAAAATACTTACCTAGTTTAGAAGAATTAACTAATTAACCTTAACTAATTAACTAATTAATTAACTAATTAACTTTAGTGAGCAGTGTATGTGTTCTACCCAGGGCGTTTAAGAGTAATGTGCTCTGGACAAGGTCGCTGCTCAGAGGCACAACAAAGGGTCTGGTTTCTGCAAATAGGCAAGAGCCGCCCAGCCCTACGTTAATAGGGGCCTGGAGGCCACACGATAAGGACATTGTTCCTATTATTGCTGCTTGGCCCTGTAAGATGGCTGGATAGTCAGTGACAGGTAAGATTCCTCAAGGAGGAACAACCTAAGACAGGCACAGCTGTGGGGGGGGCAGCCAGGAGGAACTGGGGACGGAAAGCGCCCCCTGTGGCTGCCTTGCTTAACCTTTGCTTATCTCAGCCTGTGACCTATGCTTTGAGCAACCACGTAGAAACCTTGAGCCAGGGGACATCTGTGTCTTTAGGCGATGTGTTCTGGAATTCATGGCCATTGCTGCCATGCCTGCGTGGTCACGTGTAAGGAAGTAACTTTGATTTTTTAGGGTATAAAAATAAAACGACTAGTGTGTTCTGCACTGCAGCCTTGTACCACCTTGTGTGTGTCTGTGTCTTTCTTTCTGTGTCTCTTTGTGTTGTGTGTTCATCCCCCATCCTGCAAATGGGCCACAGCATAGGGGCATCCACACATGAGGCTGGCCGGCCAAAGCGGAAGGAGAAGAGCTCCTTTTGAACATATCTCTGAGAAACCGCCAATGAATGCCCAGACCACCCTTGTTAGAATCATGTGCACTCCTGTTACTAAGTATCCACCCTCAGCCAAGGTGTCTTAGCCTCCTCATACCCTCGCATGAAGTCCTCTTACCCCTATTGTCATCAGCTGAGGAATGGACCCTGGCAGGAGATCACACGAGGAAGGGTCAAAGTCAAATAACAAAAAGGTCAGGCCCTCTACCTGCCCAATCCCATTCAAACCAGTTGGTCTCAGAAGAAGAAAACAGCTGGATGCTGATGTTTTTACAAGAAAAATAAGTTTTGTGATTAATAAGGGACAGTAGTGTCCCCAGGCAACGTTCTCAATGGACAAGTCTTAGGGGAAGCTCATTAAAAATACGATGCCTGCACTCTCTTCCCTCAGACCTACTAAATCAAATTATCCAAGAATAGATCAGACATTTGTATTTTACTTTTTTTAAAAAAGTGCTCTAGGTGATTTTTCTGATCAGGGAAGTTTGGAAAACCCTGCCCTCCAGGCAGTTCTTGTTTCCATAGCTGGTGAGCCTTTGAAATAGGTGTCACCTAGGTGGGCAAATTGCTGGAATACAAATTAACTTCTTGAGACAAATGGATCATTGCAAGGTTCCTGGTTCTTACCTACTAAGGTTCCTGGTTCTTACCTACTATTTTCTCAAAAAAAGGAGAAAAAAAAAATCTTCCAGCTGATTTCCTGGATCTTGATGAGAATGAGTTGCACCCTCAGTGGGTGAAGCCAAGGAAGGAAACTCAAGAACTGCAGATCAGGGACCATAAGTTTGGTGGCTGCTGTTCAGCTTCCTGCAAGCAATAATAGATGTGCTCTGTGTTACTGCCATTTTGCAGGTGAGGGTTCCAAAGCCCAAAGAGGTTAGTAACTTGCTGAAGGGTCAAATGCATTTCTTCAGCTAATGGGAGCTGAAGAAACAGGAAGGAGTTTTGAAATTGCCATTTAAGTAATCCAATCTCAATCTGTAAATGTTATTTTAGCCCTTTTAAAAATAATTAGGCTTTGAAGTAAGAGGAATAAGCCCTACTCTAAAGGAAATTGGCTTCCAATTTCTGCCATTTAACACATTAACTGCCATGTGAGTTGTATTTAACTCATGCTGGTTTTGAGCCCAGGGTCTTGTCTTACAAGACAAGTCAATGTGCAAAACCCTGCAGTTGGTTCATGAAAATCGTGCTTGTTGATGTTCTTAGTGTTACAATTAATATTGACAATTCTAAAAATGTGGATTAAATGAATAGAAGTCAATAACAAATTTTTCATTCAGTTAGAAAGGATTGTTTTATGTTCAAAGTTTTTATTCTATTTTTGTAATAAAACACTGGCCTCAAGGGCAAAAAGAAGTTTTCTAGTCAATGTGTTAAACTCAATCAAAAAGAATTATTAAAACCCAAACAGGCTGGTCGAGGTGGCTCATGCCTGTAAAACCAGCACTTTGGGAGGCCGAGTTGGGAGGATTCCCTGAAGTCAGGGGTTCAAAACCGGCCTGGACAACATAGCAAGACCCCAGTCTCTACAAAAAATAAAAATAAAAAATCACAGCTGTCACCTAAAGAATTTTTTATTGGTCCATTGTCGTATTAATAAGGATGGAAACATATTCATTGCACTTCAGCTGCACCATTTGTGGTTCTAATTGTAAAGGGTCAAATTTACAAGAAATACAGCTTTACCCTCTACACATATCCAAACAAAACTATCCTTGTATTATTAAAATAATTCCTTAGCTCTGTTGATCAAACGTCAATGTGCAGAAGAACCCCTTTGCAGCTTACTAAAATTACAGATTCCTGGACCTGAGATTTTAATTCAATAGGTTAGGTCTGAGTGAAATGTGTATTTCAATAAACAGTCCAGTTGAGTCTCATAATGGTAATTCATTTATGAGATTCTGCACTAGTAAAACTTATTTGTAACTGCTTTCTACTCTTACTATTCTCATGCCAAGGGAGCCCATTTTTTTATTCAATATAGAATTTTCAGAAAAAGCTGAAAGAGCGCTATTTCAAGAAAAACAGGTGAATTTCCAGTAGAGTGATTTATGAAGTGAAATAACTCACTCATTTAAGCAAATCGGCTCCCCCTTGTGGAATGTCTTCTATGGCAGGTGCGGGCCTCTTGGATGAACCACAGGTCTTGGTGCTGAGCTGATCCACACAACTCAACCAAGAATATTCCAGATGGTTGTCGTATCTGGAATTCTGGTGAAGTCACTGGTTTTCCGCATCCACTTTTCTCTGTTTCTTGCATCTGCTCTGATGTTCTGAGTTCCTGTCTCACTGATGGCATGAGTAGAAATTAATGGAATTAGCCTGTTTCCAGTTTTCATTTGCACAAACCCACTTAAAATTTAATTCTTCAAAAAAAAAAAAATTCTGCAATGTCTTCTTTCCTCAAAGCCCTCTCTTTTTAGAAGTAAAATTCCTAGATAAACAAACCACCAACAAAAGGGTTTTTTCCCTTGGCACTTTCCAAAGATAGATAAGCTAAATGAATTTTGTACAATAGTTTCCATCACATTTCTATAACAATTTTTTTTTCCAAAATCTCTTAATTCTATGGTAATCTCTTGTAATGTGTGTTTGCTGTACTATTTAAGATTATTCAATTCTGCAATGGACAATAAGTGAATCAAGAAGAGATGAAACTAAGCATAGAAGCAAGTAGCTTATGAGACATATTAGACATTGATAAGGTAGAGCGACACATGTGCTAACCATAGACAGAAAGGGATGGAAAAACCAAGAGGCTCCAAATATTCCTCCTACACAAGGTAGAAACATTCTGAAAAGGAATGTTGTGTAGGACATTACATTAATGCAATGGTTGCCTTCAAGTACATGAGGCATTCAATATTCAATCTACGCGGGGTCTTAAGTTGTCTCCTATTGGTGACGCCCATCCTGGCCCCAAGGTATCTGCCCAAGAAACACGTATGTCTCTTATCAGCTTTTTGGCAAGCTACAGATGTTGGCCAGGGGTACCGCGAGCATGTTTCCAATAGAGCAAGGATGCGTTATGGTCCAGGTACCTTTTGTCCGTTGGGTGCTTTGCTGAAACCTCACCTGTGGTCCTCCTAAACATAGCATCACTGAAAAGACTGATGTGGCAGAGAAATGCCGTGTTTCCCTGAAAATAAGACAGGGTCTTATATTTATTTTTCCTCAAGAAGACACCCTAGGGCTTATTTTCAGGGGATGTGTTATTTTTTTTAAGTATGGTACAACAATCTGCATTTATTCGAATATAGTTAAGTCGTCTTCTTCTGGAACATCATCATCACTCTCCAAACCCCGAATTCCATCCTGAATGTCTTGCAACTCTATTTCCTTTAGAACCACTGGCCCCGATCTCTCCTGTCGAGCACTAGATCTCTCACGGGGCAGAAGAGAAGGGCTGCTCGTGTTCTTTCCCGCTCCGCAGCGATATGCATGGGTTGTGCAGATGTGCTGCGTAGCCACGCCCATCACCAGGGCTTATTTTCATAGCCACGCCCATCACCAGGGCGTATTTTCATAGCCATGCCCATCACTAGGGCTTATTTTCATAGCCACGCCCATCACTAGGGCTTATTTTCATAGCCACGCCCATCACTAGGACTTATTTTCATAGCCACGCCCATCACTAGGACTTATTTTCATAGCCACGCCCATCACTAGGGCTATTTTCGGGATAGGGCTTCTATTGTGCAAATGCTTAGAAATCCTGCTAGGGCTTATTTTATGGGGAGGTCTTATTTTCAGGGAAACACGGTAGAAGGGGGGGGGGAGGGGATAGGGAGGGGGAGAGGGAGGGAATGTAAACACCCAAAAATTCAGATAATGTGAGCCTTTCACCCTGTTGCTAGGATAACCCTATATGCAGCGTGTTACCCTAGCCTATCTTTCCCTTTGCTTCACACTGCGTTTAAAATTGCTTCAATGAACCATAGGATTTAAACATCTCAATTTGGTTTGTGAGTCTTCCTGTTAAGTGACTTCTTAGTTAGCTTGCCTGGTAGTGTATTTGGAAGCTATCATTGCATCAAGGAAATTTCTCACACAACATCCCTTATTTTTATCTTGTCTATAACTTGTTTTAAAATACATCAGTAGCAACAATGTGTAATGTATGTGCAAGTTAACATGCATTACTCTATCACCCTGAGTGAGGCGAATTAACATTCAAAGTGCCCTGATCAGGAATCCACCCTCGGGATCTTAATCAGGAATCAGTGCCCCAGAGAAGCCCCCTTCCCCAAGAGCTTCCAATGCCCCTATTGAATCAGCACCAGAAGTTTTATTAATTAGCATAAGAGATGTTAAAAATAAGTTTTCATGTGTGAAATGTGAAGTTGGCAGGAAAATTTGTACAGGCATCTTCACTCTGGCATAGATGAGGTATAATTATCTGGCGAGCCCAGAAGCCTAATGCCTCCTGAGTGGCAGTGAAAGTTTATAATTCAGTTGAATTCCGCATCATCTTGACTTACTGGAAAATTCTTTCAGCCGGTCTGACTAGAAGATAGTGGATCCTGTCATCACAACATGGTTGCATTTGTCTCAGAATAAACCTTTCATGCAAAAATGCTATCAAAGTGCCTCAAATGACAGAGAATGGCAACTTCAGTGAGTTCACAAGACTAGATGTGTGATTGTTTCGTGTCTGCTTGTTTGCATGCCAGAATTAGATCTAAGACTTGTCTGAGTTGTTTGATTCAGTAATATTGTTAAGGAGAAGAACTAGCGCCCTCACCTACCCTAATTATCGGAGAATATTAATATCCATCAAAAAAGAACACACAAGTTATGAAATTTTATTTAGGTTAATTTGAGGCATGTATTAGTTTATCCACTGCTTTGTCATAAATAACTCAAAAATTTAGTGGCTTAAGACAATGAGCATTTATTATCGCCACGGATCACATGTTTAGGAGTGGCTTAGCTGGGTGGTTCTGGCTGAGGGTCTTTCATGAGGTTGCAGTCAAGAGGCCAGTTGGGGCCAGGCATGGTGGCAGATTATAGGCCAAGGTGGGAGGATTGCCTGAGCCCAGGAGTTTGAGGCTGCAATACGCTATGATCATGCCACTGCACTCCAGCCTGGGTGACAGAGCAAGACCCTGTCAGCCAGGGCAGCTGTGCCTGCAGCCATCTGAAGGCTCGAGTGGGGCTGGCAGACCTCCAGATCCACAGCCTCCAGTGTGGATCCCTCACTTGCCTTGCAGGATAGCACTGGCTGGCGACAAGAGGCTTCAGTTCCTTACCGTATGAATCTCTTCCTAGGACTGCCTACTCGTCCTCAGGACACTGAAGCTGGCTTTCTCCCAGAGCGACTCATCCAAGGACAGCTAGGTGAAAGTGTCAATGTCTTTTATAATACAGTCTCAAGAATCACACATACTGTCACTGCCACATCTACTGTGTTTCCCCCAAAATAAGACCTACTCATACAATAAGCCCTAGCAGAATTTCTAAGCATGTGCGCAGTAGAAGCCCTACCCCGAAAATAAGCCCTAGTGCTGGGCATGGCTACACAGTGCATCTGCACAACCCATGTATGTTGTCGCGGAGCGGGAAAGAACACGAGCACCCCTTCTCATCTGCCCTACGAGAGCTCTATGGTTCCACATGAGAGATTGGGGCCAATGCGATGCCATCCATCAAAATGGTTTTGTCTTTCCCTTTTGTCCCGTGTCTATAGGAGGAGCATTTACCGTGTTTCCCCGAAAATAAGACCTACCCATAAAATAAGCCCTAGTAGGATTTCTAAGCATTTGCGCAATAGAAGTCCTACCCTGAAAATAAGACCTAGTGATGGCAACCCATGCATTTTGTCGCAAAGCAGTAAAGAACACGAGCAGCCCTTCTCATTTGCCCCATGAGAGCTCTAGTGCTCGACAGGAGAGATTGGGGCCAGTGGTTCTAAAGGAAATAGAGTCGCAAGACATTCAGGATGGGATTCGGGGTTTGGAGAGTGATGATGATGTTCCAGAAGAAGACGACTTAACTATATTCGAATAAATGCAGATTGTTGTACCGTACTTAAAAAAAATAACACACTCCTTGAAAATAAGCCCTAGGGTGTCTTCTTGAGGAAAAATAAATATAAAACCCATCTTATTTTTGGGGAAACGCGGTATTCATCAGCCATGAGTGGTTAAGTCTGTCCCACGCTCAAGGGACGGGGAATAGTCTCTACCTTTCATAGGGAGGAATGCCAAATAATCTGTGGACATATTTTTAAATCTCCGTGAGTCCACTGGAGTCTCCTTCTTGCAAGTCAAATGGAATTTGTTGTGTGTTTTCCATATTCTTATAACAAATATTTACCAAGCACCTACTATGGGCCAGGCCTTGCTGTAGGTGTTAGGCATAGAACGCTGAACACAGCAGATGGGTGGGCAGGATGGAGGACACAGCCAGTTAACGAGAAACCCAAGGGCCATGCGTGGTGCCTCGCGCCTGTCATCCTAGCACTCTGGGAGGCCAAGGTGGGAGGATCGCTTGAGCTCAGGAGTTTGAAACCAGCCTGAGCAAGAGTGAGACCCCGTCTCTACTAAAAATAGAAAGAAATTAGCTGGAAAACTAAAAATATATAGAAAAAATTAGCCGGGCATGGTGGCGCATGCCTGTAGTCCCAGCTACTTGGGAGGCTGAAGCAGGAGGATCGCTTGAGCCCAGGAGTTTGAGGTTGCTGTGAGTGAGGTTGATGCCACGGCACTCACTCTAGCCTGGGTAACAGAGTGAGATTCTGTCTCAAAAAAAAAAAAAAAAAAACCAAGAAACCCAAGTGCAGTTGTGGGGAGTAGCCAGGTGTCAGGAGGTGGAACAGCAGAGACGGGGTGGAATGAGAGTACTTTCCGTCTAAAGAAGGCATTCCCTACCACATTCTGTCAGGGGATATTGGCTCAGTACTTCCAGATCTTCTGATCTTTCAAGAGACCTTAGAAATATGTTCATGTATGTAAAATTTCCAGAATTTTATTGTTAGTTATTAATTCAACTGTTTATAAAACACTATAAGGAAAAAAAGTGGCCCTAATTCAACCAAAGTTCACCATTTTTATAATGTCTAAGCTTGAAAATAAATAAAAACCCTGATGATTTCAGTATGATGGGAACAAAACAGTCTAAAGGAAAGAACAAATCTAAATGATAAGGTAACACTTTAGTGAGGAATTGAAAGATGAGACCATCGTATAGAAATACAGATAGACAAAAATATTCACATAAAATGATAAAAGCTCAGATGGAAGTTTAGATAAAAGCTCCCCTATTAGTGTTATTGATGACTTGAATTCTGATTAATTCCTCTATTTTAAAATGATGTTGGTAATTATTTTAAAGTTTAAAAACAAAAATCTGGCCGGGCGCGGTCGCTCAAGCCTGTAATCCTAGCACTCTGGGAGGCCAAGGCGGGTGGATTGCTCAAGTTCGGGAGTTCAAAACCAGCCTGAGCGAGACCCCGTCTCTACTAAAAAATAGAAATTAATTGACCAACTAAAAATATATATAGAAAAAATTAGCTGGGCATGGTGGCGCATGCCTGTAGTCCCAGCTACTCGGGAGGCTGAGGCAGCAGGATTGCTTGAGCCCAGGAGTTGGAGGTTGCTGTGAGCGAGGCTGACGCCACGGCACTCACTCTAGCCTGGGCAACAGAGTGAGACTCTGTCTCAAAAAAAAAATAATAATAAAAATAAAAATAAATAAAAACAAAAATCTCTGGGAAATAAAGTAGGAAAAATGGTGCTATGAAAGCAATTGGTACAGTCTGCATTTAAATAAAATGGATTGACAATCAAGTATACAACATCCTGGATCATTCTGCCCTTTTCCTTTATAGAAAATAAAACAATTATGGTATTTAAAAAATAGATAGAAATAGAAATAAGGTAAAGATATAAAGATATAAATATGACCTCAACCCAATTTGTTGCTTTTGGTGATTTAAAAATAAGAGCTATCACAGGAGTGCAAGACCAGCCTGGGCAACATAGCAAGACTCTGTCTCTAAAAAAAAAAAAAAAAAAATATTAGTAGAGTATGGTGGCACGTGCTTGTAGTCCTAGCTATTCAGAAGACTGAGGCAGGAGGATTGCTTGAGCACAGGGGTTCAAGGCCGCAGTGAGCTATGGTCATGCCACTGCACTCCAGCCTGGGCAATAGAACAAGACCATATATCTAAAAAAATAAATAAATAAAAAATAAATAAGAGATTTTGATACTCTTAACTGATCATTCCTTTTTTTCCCCCAAAATTATTTATTCTGTTGTAAGTCTACAATTTACAATTGAGAAATAAAAATGGTGATGTAGCATGTCTTTCTTTAATAATGTAAACTTTGAAGTCAGTAAGATCTAATCTACCAGGCTTTCAAATTTAAATAAGAAATCATTACGTCTGACATTCTGTAAATGAAGCAGATTGGGTATGGAAATTTGGTTTAGGAAGGTGAATGACTTCTGCAGACATAAACACGGGATTTATATTAAGAGGGTGTTGGTTAGAACACGAATGTTTAGCTTTGGATTCTTGCTTCAAATTTTAGCCTCTGACCCTTAGACAAGTTGTTACATCTCTCTAAGCTTTCTATGTTTTAATTTGTAAAATGGTGATAATGAGATACACACTTGCAAGTATTGGAGAGTTAATGAGATTATGCAAGTCCTGTGCACGCTGCCAATGCTCAGTACATGTCCACTGTTGTTCACCGTGACACACGCCTTCCATATGGCTGCCTCCTGCGAGAGAGTCAGTCCATGTCAGAAAGAGCTTTCTTACCCTTAAAATGCAAGGGGTTCCTTGTAGGCCACAATTTGGGCCAACAGCCTCTTTCTTCGAAGGTAGTTTAACATCACCAGGTGGGTATTTGTTAAGTCCCTGAAAAACTGCCTTAATGGTCTTGGTGTAGGTTCAGATCCTGGAACCCCGTCCGAGGCCTCCTCTCTCAGAAAGGGTAAATCACTCAAACTCTCAGCTTGTTTGCCCGGAGAAAAGAATAAACAGTCACTTTTCCCAACTGCGATATTAATTAGTAGAAGTAAAAGTGTTTTGGAAATGCAGAATATGGTTAATTTTTAAAGGGTAAAACATAAATGTTAAGTTCATTGGAATTTTATCACACTGCAGAGAGAATGCAACGGTCTCAATGCTTTTTTTTTTTTCAGGAAAACATTAGACGGTGGTGGAAATGTGGAAATGCTTAGCTTTCAGAGACCTGGGTTCATTTTGAGCAGAGCTAAGAAGGGCCTCGGGAGATGAGGCAAGTTTTTAAAAATTGAAGTTAAAAAAAAAAGGAATTAGGAATTTTATAGGACTGCTTTCTCTATGAGATCCCTTTAGTACAATGAATTCGTTTCCGGTTTCCAAAGATTTCCTCTATTGAATGTCTCTAGCTTTAATATGGGAATAATAGCACTCAAATTCTCTCTTTGTCACTCGGGGCTCTCCGTCGAGTGCTAGAATTGCTCATTTCGCCTGTGAAAGCGAGGGTCCCTGAGTCACCGAATCAATGTAACGGATTTTACGAGCTGGTTTGCATCAGTGAGGTGTTCTAGAATAATGACTTGCTTAAAGAACTGTTTGGCTTTTCAAAATGGAAGTCTCATCCACTTGACCAGTAAAGTTCACACAGAAACCCCCAAGGCGGCTGGGGTGGGGGACCTGTCACAGCCCACGTGCAAATAAGTGTTAGGGCTAATGAACAAGGACACTGACTTGTTTTTTAGTTTTCAAAGACTGTTACTTTTTATTTATTTATTTAAATCACAGCCTTTAAAAATGCTCTGTGGGGTAGAAGAATAACATGATCCCCATTGGCTGGGGGAAACTGGGGCAGTAGGGCTTGGTGACTGACTTGTCCTGCGCTTGTGACAAGCTGATGAAAGAACCAAAATTAGAATCCCTAAGTTCCTGCCCCTTCTTCTCCTTGCTCCGCTGACCCCTCTTCATTCCAGGCAAAAGCACTTCATTTTACCATTTCCTGTTTGGTCTCCCAGGGAATTCAGCCCCTCCTTATTCCTTTTGTCTGGACCTCCCAAAGACAGGAATATTTATCAAAGTCCCCTCTCCCAAAGTGATCTGCCCGGCACCAGCCATTTTCAGATTTTACATAAAGAACAGGCTGGTTGTTTCCCAAGACGAGATAAGCAGTGGGTAAAAAGAAAAGAAAGAGGAATAAATAAGAAAATTAAAAATAAATAAAAATAAAAAAGAACAGGCTGGTGACAGCCCAGCATTTAGTGATTGTGTTTGAGGGGCACAGTGTGCCTTTGGAAATGGGCAGACGATGATTGGAAGAGCTGGGAAGTGGGTCCTAGGCAACGAGGCTGGAATTCGCTGAGAAAAGGAAAGCAAAATCTAAAGAAGGCCTGGAAGAGGAAATACTAAGGAAAAGAAAGATAGTAACTGGTGTTGTATAGCGATTGAGAACAGAGCTGGAAATCAAAGGCTTAAATGGTAGGAAAGAGGTTAAAAGAGGAGGAAATTTTCTGCTTCTGGGCACTGAGCAGAAAGGTAGATAACTTGATGATGATGATGATGATGATGATGATGGTGGTGGTGGTGGTGGTGGTAATGTACTTAGAGAGTTTGAATGCAGCGCTGCCTGGGCCAGGGGAATGAACTAAGTGGGTGCGTTGGTCATTGAGTCTCTGGGTTTTGGACTGACAGGCAGGCAGAGGCATAACCTTGGCCAAATGCAGATCTCAGTACTGAAGATGGGGCTCCAGTCTGCATTTCTAACAAGCTCCCAGAGGATGCTATTGCTGCTGGTCAGTGGACCACATTTTGAGTAGCAAGGTTCAGAGCGATGCTGTTAAATAGAAATATGATGTGGGCTGTTAAATAGAAATATGATATGATGCAGTGGCTCACGCCTGTAATCCTAGCACTCTGGGAGGCCGAGGCAGGAGGTTTGCTCAAGGTCAGGAGTTCGAGGCCAGCCTGAGCAAGAGTGAGACCCCATCTCTACCAAAAATAGAAAGAAATTACTTGGCCAACTAAAAATATATATAGAAAAAATTAGCCGGACATGGTGGTGCATACCTGTAGTCTCAGCTACTCGGGAGGCTGAGGCAGGAGGATCGCTTGAGCCCAGGAGTTTGAGGTTGCTCTGAGCTAGGCTGATGCCAGGGCACTCTAGCCAGGGCAACAAAAGTAAGACTCTGTCTCAAAAAAAGAAA